>OU342741.1:308913997-309052583 GCA_910589775.1 Avena eriantha | reverse complement strand
ATGCAATAAGACTGGTGGATCCATATGTGGATTGTGAAAAGAGCACACATGCAATGACGCTGGTTGTTGTTAGTAAAAAAGCACACATGCAATGACACTGGTGGATCCATAGGTGGATTGTGAAAGGAACACACATGCAATGACACTGGTGGATCCATAGGTGGATTGTGAAAAGAACACAATGCAATGACATTGGTGGATCCATATGTGGTATGTGAAAAGAACACACATGCAATGACTCTGGTTTTTGTTAGTAAAAAGAACACACATGCAATGACACTGGTGGATCCATGTGTGGTCTCTGAAGAGAACACACATGCAATGACTCTGGTTGTTGTTAGTAAAAGAGCACACATGCAATGACACTGGTGGATCCATATGTGGATTGTGAAAAGAACACACATGCAATGACCCTGGTGGATCCATATGTGGTATGTGAAAAGAACACACATTTCAATGACTCTGGTTGTTGTTAGTAAAAAGAACACACATGCAATGACAGTGGTGGATCTATGTGTGGTCTCTGAAGAGAACACACATTCAATGACACTGGTGCATCCATATGTGGTATGTGAAAAGAACACACATGAAATGACTCTAGTTGTTGTTAGTAAAAAGAACACACATGCAATGACACTGGTGGATCCATGTGTGGTCTCTAAAGAGAACACACATTTCAATGACACTGGTGGATCCATAGGAAGATTGTGAAAATAGATTTTCCCTATCTCTCGGTCACAAATCTCACAAAAGCCAAACGTGTGGAGATCCCAAACATGTGCTCACTCTAGGTGCTATGCCCTAATTGGCTGACACAGATGTCACGCGGATCGTCTCCACCAACCGTTGATCCTATGTGATCCAATAGGAAGGATAACCCCTCCCTTCTCCACTTTTTTATGCATGGTCAATCCGTGCAACCTCTCTATCCATGCCACCGATACTTTACCTCCATAAACAAGTGAAAATCCATCTATCTAACTAAAATAAATAAAATAAATGATCATATTTCGAAGAAGCCATCGTCTTTGTCTTCCGGTTCGTCCTCGTCAACGCCATGGTCCCTGCCATCGCCGCCATCGGTGTCCTCCTCTGACGACTCGACACCGCCCCCTTCCTCTAATAAGCGCGCTATCTCCTTGTCGGAGTCCTCCTCCTCCTCTTCGTAGTCCCACGGGTCCACGTCACTCTCCTCCGCTTCCGCCTCCAATTGATCGATGAACGCCTCCTCGTTGGATGAGTTGGACTTGTCCAAATAGCTATCTCTTCTCTTCTTCTTGGTCTTCTTCTCGTTCCTCTTGTCCGTACTCGCCGGTGCAACACGCGCCCCCGTCCTGGCTGCTGCTTTGCGCTCGTCCAATGCTGCAGGTATCCCATGCTCCTCCTGCACGGCCGGTACGAGCTTCGACGTCGCGGTGTCTTCGAGTGCCGATGTCGATGGATCCTGGCGCGGTCGAACACGACGTGCTGCCTCAGCAGGCGACTCGCAAGCGTGAATGATGCAGCGAAGAGCCGGGGACGCAGGATGGTCAGTGGATGGCTTGGACTTGCCATTGCCACGGCGAGGGAGCATCGTGCTCGAGGTAGTTGCTACGAATGGTCGATGGCGGGTACACAGAGTGGGGTGCCGATCTGATCAAGGACAAGCAGCGGTTTCGTGCATCGTGTCCACGCATGCATTTGTCGATTATCAAAAAAGAAGAAGAAAGAAGTAATATCTCACGTACTGAACATAATTTGATCACAACAAAAGTGGCACAGCGTATTCTAGACTCGTAAATATCCCGTGCGTGCCTGTCACATGGAGTTCGACGTGCCGATGTGATCGTGCAGCAGTTGCGCGCTTCATTGCCCCATCAACACGTGACACACGCACGTGGGATGTGCGTGCCGATTCCCGTGATGACCACCTGGCTCGCACTCCCCTTATTATATACTAGATTTTGGGCGGCGCCGAAGACCATTGAAGTGTCCATCGCAATAAAGACAAGTCCCATCAATTCCCTACCCCTGCCTCCCTGGCTTCTTTGAGAAGGTAGACCATACACAGTGGTCTTGTATAATAGTACTAGTACTACTGGACCACGGCCTGTACGCTTTGACTCTTCTCCCACACTAATCACTATCTCCTTCCTCCTGCCGCCGCCACACTCACCCTGCAAGCCATGGCTCCACTAAGGAGGGGGAGAGGACGATGGACGATCCTCGCGGAGAAAAGGGAGAGAAATCGCCGCGAGGCACTTCTTGCTCTACCAGCCGCTCAAGCCCACCCTCTCATCGAGGCCCAATATCCCCCGACGATGGTGCCGAATGTTCTAGCAGGCGAGGGCTCCTCCTGATACGGTCTTCCTGTTCTACTTCTTCTCCATCTCTCTCTCCATCATGATCTTAATCAACTTCTTTTTGTTTTTCTTCTTCTGGCTCTTCCTCTTCTACGTATTACAGGCCGGCCGTGGAGCCCGAATCCACCACGACGGAGGCGTTGCAGGACCCGTTCAGCCCCGTTCCATGTCTCAGCTAGGTAGCAAATCTCCATGCTGTTATTTCTCCGAGTTGTGATGTGGATTTCTTAGATCCTGTCCGCCCTGCATTGGTTTTTCTTCTTCTCTTGCGAGTTGTATTAGTTTTCATGAATATGACTGGATCTCTTGGTCTTTCCTTAACACTGTTGTTCATAGATTCACTATGGATTTTTTGTGATTAGGATTAGTTTCGTGGTCATGAATAGATCTCTAGGTCCATTTTTTAACACTGCGGCCAATAAATTCAACGGAGATTTTTTTGATCTGTATTAGTATTCACCTGGGACCTGGAGTGTAATTGTAGAATTCCTATTTCAATTAACATGAACGATGCAGCGATCGAAGGCTGAGTACCGTGACAAGGTGGCCGTGATCAGTTCCAAGATTGCCAACCAACATGAGCTTGCACGCTCCCTCACCCAAGCTAATGGGAGCCTACGCAAGCAATTATCTGTGTAGAAGGAGATCTCGCTAGATTTTGCACGCGACGTCATTAGGCTGCAGAAAGTGCTCGACCGTAACTTGAACAGGCAAGAACAGGCCATCAAGATAATCAACGAGCTCACGGAGGAGAAGAAGAATCTCGTGGAAAGGTGCATTCTCCTGCATGACGAAGTCAGCGAGGCACTCAGAGGACGCATCGAGGACACCAAGGCTACCATCCGAGACTACCATGACAAGAGCCGTTGCCTGGATGCAGTCAAGAAGATGAAGGCGGACATGAGCAGAGGGATCACCGTACCTCGAGGGTGTTCGGAAAGAGAACGAGGAGCTAAGGGCATGTCAGGAGGCGTATCGGAGCAATGCCCAAGTCTGATTCCTGTTAGCGGGGACACGAATATCAGTTCGTCCTCCACTCCTTTTGTAATGTTTAGGGTTCAGGGAGCAATGCCCATGTCTGCTTATCATTATAGGGTGCAATAAGAATCCTAGGGCACCTCCTTATCTATCTGGACATGTGTTGGTGTTCATGTTCATGAATGGATACCATGTTCTCTTTCCATTATGTATCTGGACATGGGTTTCTGCATTATGAGTTTGCCACTCTCCCACTACTATTTGGTGATATTGGGAAAAACCCATAACACACTAAACTGCAGATATATCTTATTTTTCATTGAAATTGAAATTATGACAGTGCCACTAGTCGATTCATAAAATGTTGATTAGTCCTAGATTGCTTCTTCCTTGAAATTATGACAGTGTCACTAGTCCATTCAGTTAATTATGGAATCTAACTAGCTTGTCCTGGTGAACTGAACAAACCATACTATGTATTTTTGTTGTAGGGAAAGAGGCGAAAGATCGACTAGGACCTGGCGACCTGGCTAAATGACAAGATAGCAATCCAAAGGGAGAAGCAGAATTCCTAGAAACTGGCCTTTGACCAACTACACGCTGAACTCGCGGTCCTTTCTAACAAGTGCCGTTGAACGTTGGCTGGGCGAAGCTACACAGTGAAGGTCGCGCCTCGGCTAGGAAGCATACGGAGATCATGAAAGGGATTTTTAAGGAAAATCGTATGGCTATGGAAAAAATTCTCCAATCCATGACGGAGCTCTGGAACCTACAGCTGAAGCATGACATAGTACTGAAGGAGCTTGCCAATCTTAGGGAGGAAAACAGGAAGCTCCGGACCAGGCTCGCTTGAACACAACATATGTCTATTTAGTACTGAACTGCCTGTTTTATCCTCTGTAGTGGTGATTTTGTAAGCATGAACTTAACTCTATGCACAATATTTGTGTTCGTCTGAAATTAGTTTGCTCGAGTATTAATTTTGGCTTAGTTCGGAAAGCGCAACTGCAAGTCTGACAATTAACTTGTTTTAGGCATTGGCACAACATAAATTATTCATCTCTAATTTCCTTTCTCCTCTATAGTATGTCCTTGTTCACCCTCGCGTGCCATCTTCAGTTCCTTCAACAGATCCGCAATGCAGTACTCTAGCTTCTTCTTGTCTTCCCTGAGCTAATCCCTCTCCTTTTCTGCATTATGAATCAGCAACCTGTGACTATCCTAAAGCTTCTTTGTAGTTCCAACAACCAAGCTCCCATCGATTCCGTCAGTTAGCTCTGACTGCAAATTCTCGATTTCTTGTTCCAGCTCCTTATTTCGTACCAATAGCTTGTAATTTTTTCAGCTGCATCACATACATCAGTAAATCTCCGCGACCTTTCCAACTCATACATCTCCCATAACTGTGCCAAACATTTCTTAAGTGCATCTGGCCACTCAAGATCCACCCACTCTACTGCTTTACACACCGGGCCAACATGAAAACACACACACTATAGTGTTATGAACATGCACGATACATTTTAATTCATGTCACAGTTGCACATAATGTAAACAAACCTGATTTGTATAGCCCAAAAACCTTCTCCTAGTGTTACTTCCTTCGAATGCAACATATCTATTCAGTTTTAGACCATGGTCACATGGCACTTCTCCATCGAGATCTAGGCCCTCCCATTCGGAGTCGTAAATCGTCCGTGGTACCTATAGGTAAACGCAAAGCTGAAATCGAACATGATTGCATGCACATATGGAGCTCAGATCAAGAGATTTACCATTGCCTAACCCTAGCCCGAGAAAACGGGGGAACTCACATCATGGAAGGAATACTCGATATCAGAGAGAAGGCTGTTGCTGCTCGACTGGTCGTCCTCGCCGTTCAAGGACAGCATGGCAAATGCGTCGTCACAGGCGACGGCGTCAGTGAGAGAGAGAGAGAGATAGAGAGAGAGAAGCCCTTCTACCACTGCACCAATGACTAAATTGGCAAGTTACAATAGTTTAATGGATACCATGCCCTTTCCCTGGATTACTGTCTCCTGCCTGATATGGATTCTCTTCACACATTCTCATTTGAAATATTAAACCTACACTCTCTCCATCCCAATTTCATTGCCTAACAAAAACATACCAGTATATTACATCATCTAAAGAAACAAAATCATGTCAACTAAAAGGTACTTATGCATCACTTCTTTAGTCATGGTTTCACCAAACATTACATTACAATCTCTCAACAAACATAATCACAACAAGGTTTCACAAAACATCACATTACAATCTCTCAACAAACGTAATCACAGAAACAAGTATATTACATCAACTCAAGAAACAAAATCATGTCGACTACAAGGTACTTACACATAACTTGTCCTATCATGGTTTCGCAAAACATTACATTACAGTCTCTCAACAAACAAAATAACAGAAACAAGTATAGTACACCATCTCAAGAAACATAATCATGCCAACTACAATGTATTTATGCATCACTAGTCTAGTCATGGTTTCACAAAACATTACATTACAATGTCCCAACAAACATAATAACAGAAACAAGTACGGTATGTCATCTTAAGAAACATAATCATGTCAACTACAATGTACTTATGTCTTATTACAACAACGATGGTTTCAGTGAGTGACATGTCCGAAAATCTCAACAACTCGCACAACATTATATCGCAATCTCTCAACAAACATAATCACAGAAACACGCTCTAAATGCAACAACAGTCAATATTACAAATACAGGCAAGGGAACCCCGCGGTCCATATGACAAGCTCAGGGTAGCGACTCTCATCAGATCTCATCAACGTCGACCACCTCATTCTGTTCAGCCACTACAAGGGCATCTACATTCACTATAACATGTTCAACAACATCAGAAATGGTACTAAGGTAGAACACCTTCCTGGTTCGCTTCTTTCGTCACGTAATCCGCATAATTGCTGCTTCTTATGATGCCACCACCGGATTTTTTCCATCTTCTTAGGGCCAATACTGATTTTCTTACCGATCATCTCTCTCATTTCATCAAGAGTTATGTTTTTGGAATCGATAGTGATCTCCATAGTACATGAAGAAACTGGCTTATTAACTCCCTCATCAAGTTTTGCCATGTATGAATCCACCTCTATGCGTATACTGAACTTATCTAGATCAGCATCTATTGGTCCGTATTCTCTAGGAGCAGAAGCTCTGGCAGCAAGATCTCCAGCATCTGCATACATATCATCAATCATCGCTTCAACTTTCACCTTACGATCAGCTGCACAACACTCCCAAACCATCTGAAGCTCATGGGAGTGCTCAATTTGCTGATAGGTATCATTTATGTTGTGCCACACCAATTTTGTCCTCTGTCTAGAACCCTAGGGAATTCTAGCAGCAAGCATATCTACTAGATGCGAAATAGACACAACCTATTTGCAATTCACAAGCAGATGCACATGTTGCCCGAACACAACCCTCTCGCAACCAAAATCAAGTTTTGTAGTGTATTGCCGAACATGAACTGTGAACTCATATAGGTCCCTTGTATCAAAGTTGTGCCTAATTTGATTAAAAAGGGGAACATTTCAGTTCATTCGATTCTATTATGCCGTAACTAATCTACTTGCAAGATAAGGCACAAATAAGAAAAATTCACCTCTCGCTCTTCTCCCGGGTTTTTTTCTTCGAGATCTGGGTGCTGCATCCGCCCACCGGAGCCGAACAATCTGCCACCAGCCTTGCTTTTCTCAATCCGCTGCTCGTAGGTACCTTGGGAGGAGAATCCTTGCTGGCCTCCTCGCTAACCGGGGCTGAAGACCTCGCCGCTGCTACGTGTTGAGCCCCATACTTGGGCCTCGACGGACCCGAATCAGTCGGTGATGTAGCTACAACCTTCGCTTTGCAAGACATGTTGGGCAGCCACCGTCGGATTCATTGTCAAGGGAGGGAGAAAAAAGTTCCTCCGCCGTTGACAAATTTAGGGTCGGGGAAGGGAAGAAAAGGGACCGCAGCCGCCGCCGCAGCAAGATTCAGTGTCGAGAGTTAGGAAACTACAATGATGGATTTGCCCCTACGACACGTGCAGGGTGGCTAAGAAGAGTGACCGGCGAAGGAGGGGCACAGCAGGAACTAGTGTAACGGAATATCTTGACTTAACGTGCGCGAATTGAAAATATTGGGTTTGGCCATCATTCACTCGAAAGACCCCTCTCAGCAATTGGCGCCCCAACTTTTCGAATCGCGGTGATAAAAATCAACTTGGGTACCGCGTTGCCTGGGCGACCCAACTTTCGGGCCGCAAAATGATATTCTCATCTCCATGGGCACCTACCCACTTCTTACCCTCACAATCTGGCATCACAGCATCGGAGGACGACCTATCCAGCGGTGTCAGCTCACACAAGGTCCACCCAAACTTCTTCTGCGACTTCTGCTTGCCCCTGCTGCAATAGTAGCTGCCCCTGTAGAACTGCTTCATGCGATTATCGCGGTAGAAGCCATTGTACTCACGCGATACCTCAGTTGAGTGAGAGTGAAGAACATAGGGCAAACCAAACAGATGAGATTTCAACAGGGATGCACTATGTGTTGCTGAGTAAAGATAATGTTTGCAGTAGGCAACGAGGCTCACAACGGTAATGATGTCACATCTAGCAGAGATTTCTTCAAGGGGGCATCGAAAAACACCCTAGAAGTGTCACTGTCATCGATCAATTGGGCCATCCCGAGGAGGAGCTTGAGAAGGTGGGGGCGATGGTGTTTGGTTTTGATTGGGGGTTTTGGAGGAGAGAGCAAGGGCAGCTGGCAGGGCAAGATAGAAAACAGTCTATGAAACTAGGCACCGGAGCTGATCCTAAAGCGGCATGGTAGCATTGGCGCATGCCTGTATTGGTGTGCGAGTGATAATGGCCATCGCCGGGATGCTGGAGGTGAAGTGAGGATGGACATCGAGGCAAAAAGAAATATGGAATGAAATAAAACCAAGCGTGCCTTCTTTCTCTCTGCTAAATCTACTGTGCCTATCGTACTGGGCTACGAAGATGATCCAAAAGCAGCATGGCGGTGTTGGCATGTGCTAAAGGTGGGCGACTGGGGATGAGCGAGAAGATGGAGAGGAAGAGGACAGAGAGCAAAGGAAAATACTAGTAGAATAAATCGATTGCTGCCTACCGAGCATGGTTTTTCTCTCTTCTCTGCGTTTCCTGGTGCCTATCGAGTGAATAGGTGAGGCCTTTCTGGTAGTAGTACAACATAAGCTAGCCTAGAATGGGATGGAGTTGTACTGTCACCTCAAAAAATGGTTATGGTAGAGAGACGGTTTGGAGTATACGCGGAGCTCTTCTTGCCAAACGTAATAATCCTTGGATCTTCTACATTCATCATCTTGTGTAGTCACATTTGGAACAAGTACTACTGTACTACTACTACTATAACTAATAAACACATATAGGTTCCACCGGTAATTAAGGAACCAAAAATGAAATACTACTACTCTCGAACTCTTGTGTAGTACAACAACAAAATGCTCACAAAATGGGCTACTAGTACCATTTGTACACCCACACGCTACCACCTCAAATAAGCTTGCCTGCCACACCACCAATTTTCTCTCCCCTGTTGGCCTCTACGCCCCTTTACCGGACCCAAAATCGAACATCTCTTAGTTCAATAAAGAAAAAAAGTCAACAATCTCTCAAAAAACTCAACCATCTACCAAAAGAAAATCCATTGTCTAATGCTTCTTGTTCATTATGAACAGACGGTCGCAATTTCTTGAGCACCGCGCGAGAGTGGTAGTCGTCTGAGCTACTGGTTGTAGCTCCACGAAAGCACGCGCTTGGAAGCGGCAGAAGAATTTATTCTCTGTCAATGACGGAAGAAGATCGACGATATACAGTACCAAATCAACAAGTCAATGGATTTCCGTCTGACCAGTGAGAGCCGACACGAGTGGTGAACAGCTTGAAGCGTAGCGGAACAGGTGCCTTTAAGGCATATAGTATGTACACCTCCGTTCTGATTTTAGGATAGTCACATAGTGCTAAATAACTTAGACTAGTAACTTGCACATGTACCTTCATCATAGTGGGTAACAACATGTGTGTAGTGTCACGCATATGCCTAATTAATTAGGTTGTACTCCCTCCGTTTAGAAATATAAGACGTTTTATCTTTGTGAATTGAATGTATCTGGACGTCTTTTAGTGTATGGGTTCATAGAGGTTAAGAGTGAACCTATACACTAAAAGGCGTCTAGATACATTCATTTCACAAAGCTAAAGCGCCTTATATTTCTGAACGGATGGAGTAGAATCATATACTACTAGTCTTGGTATGTGTAATGTTATGGTAACTAGCTAAGTTATTACGTCACTTTCTTTTTTCATTAATTAACTCTAAAAAGATATTTAATTCGAGACAAGTATCTATGCATACTTGTAGTTCAAGTTTGTCAAGATGCAAAATCTTAGGAAGAAGTTGAACCTCTTATCAAAAATCTCTGTGGTTTCTGATATGGAGTATATTAATTGACTGTCCGATGGGTGCCTTCAAAAGCTTTTCTTAAAACTTTCAAAGCAACCTACAATTTACTTGTAGTTCAAATTTGACCTAATTTTGATGAATCTACATAGAGTCATTGAAGTGGCGGAGTTAGCTAGGAAGTTTGAAAACTCATAAAACATAGGAATCGTTAGTACAACATGTTGGTCCAGTATATATACTAGTAAGTTGCACGTGCCTTACATGTGAGACTCACATAGTAGACGTATGACATATCTTCACTATATACAATTATAATTGGTAAAGCACAAAAAATTATAAATTTGATCAACATCTATAAAGTATGGGTGTATATTTGGTCCTTGTAGTTTGTATCATCATGTAGAAGTCAAAGATTATTAGCTACCTAACACATAATTTTTTTGATAACATGGTCTAGAGAAACAAGGGAGAAGATTCTAGTATGGTGGAGAAGAGTGTTTTGAGGTTTGTGCATAGCATTCATTATGCCGAAGACTATCAATAGAATCTTCTAGATGCTAGAATGTAAAAGAAGATCCACCGGCTAGAAATGCTGGGATTCGTGAGGCTTGATCCCACGGTCAACATTCAAAGTTATCTGTACACTATATAGTGGTAAGATAAGATAAGATAAGATCATGTAGAAGTCAATGATTATTAGCTACGAGGGAGAAGATTCTAGTATGATGGAGAAGTGTGTTTTGAGGTTTGGGCATAGCATTCATTATGTTCAAGACTATCAATAAAATCTTCTAGATGCTAGAATGGAAAAGAAGATCCAACGGCTGGAAATGTTGGGATTCACGAGTCTTGATCCAACGGTCAATATTCAAAGTTATTCGTATACTATATAGTGCTAAGATAAGATAAGATATCTATATATCTACTACTATAGTGGAGTAGTTTTGAATTGGATCCATAGCACCAATCCTAACCGTTGGGCTGTTGCATCCAATGGTTCAGAGATGCTGGATTCGTGTTGAATAGTACCTATAGCAAACTCCACCATGCATGTTCGAGAACCATCATGTCACCACTCCCAAAATTGCATAGCACACTAGACTGTATTCTCTCAACTTATACTACTATAGTGGAGCAGTTTTGAATTTGATCCATATCACTAATCAAGACCGTTGGGCTATTAGATCCAATGGTTTAGAGCAACTGGATTCGTGTTGAATAGTACTCCCTCCGCCAAAATATAAGGCGCATAAGGATTAGTCAAAATTCAACATTTTTTAAGTTTGACCATGATTATACACAAAAATATAAAAATTTAGAATACTAAATTAATATCAATAGATTCACCATAAAGTATATCTTCTTAATATGTCCATGCAATATATTGTAGATGTAGATATTTCTTTCTAAATATTTGGTCAAAGTAAGTAAGGATTTACTTTTGACCCATCCTTAGGCGCCTTATATTTTGGGATGGAGCGAGGGAGTACAGACCTAGAGCAAACTCCACCATGTTCTAGAACCATCATGTCACCACCCCCAAAATGCATAAATTAAGTTATTAATAATAACTATCTACACATATTGAGATTACAACCTACTGTGCTTTCAAATTTTGGGGTTGGTGACATGATGGTTCTAGAACATGGAGTTTGCTCTAGGTACTATTCAACACGAATTCATCTGCTCTGAACCATTGGACCTAACAGCACAATGGTTTGGATTGGTGCTATATATGGATCCAATTCAAAACTGCTCCATTAGAGTAGATAGATACAGATAAAAAGCACACCTTAATAAGGCCTACTATGTGGCATCCGCTAAGGTTCACCTTATACATAGTGGAAACTATAAAGTATCTTTAAGCCTAAGGTGCTCCCCAATCTTGTGTGTTGACCATAGAGAATAGAAAAATCATTTCCCCTCTCTCCTTATTTCATGTGATCATTTTCAAAAGGGGTTCAAAATTTTCATGGGGCAAAATCTTAGTAGCTAGAAGTCGAACAGTCTAAACTGATATATTAATTGACCGCTCAATGGGTACCCCCAAAAGCTTTTTACATAAAACTTTCAAACCAACCTACAATTTATTGCTTGTAGTTCAAATTTGACCTTTTATTTCGATACATCGACATAAAATCATTCAATAAGTGTACGAGGTCAGCTAGGAACCTTGAAAACTCATAAAACATGGGAATCGTAAGTAAAAAACATACACCTAGCTAATATGTCTAGAAGCTAAAGTTTGACTTAATTTTGTTAAATTGACAAGAAGTCACCGGAGTGCGTGAAGTTAGCTAGGAATCCTAGTACGAAAAACTTGGGTATTACGTATAAGAAACCGTGGTCTAGTTTGTGTGATAATTGGGGCGGTTGCATTTTCTTTTAACCTTGGTAGGTATCATAGGAGAGAGGTGCTTGAGAGTTAACACGGTCGGTGGAAGTACAAGTTACCTCAAGGACCTCATAAACAATGAAAATTGCATCCAAGACCATGCATTTAGCACAAGACCCCGAAACTAAGCAATGAAGTACTATGTTTTGAGGTTTGCGCATACTAGGGTTCATCGTGCTAAAAACTATCAGTAGAATCTTTCTAGATGCTAAGAATGGAAAAGAAGATCCAACAGTTAGCAATTTTTGGGTTTGCGAGTCTTGATCCAACTATTAATGTTCAAAGTTAATCTCTACACTATATGTAGTGGTATGGTATTGTAAGAGATAAGAGATAAGAATGAAGTACTACGAATGACCGATCTAATGGTAGGTCTCGTAAGAGCGAGGTGCTTGAGAGTTAACACGGTCGGTGGAAGTACAAGTTACATTAAGGACCTCACAAAAAATGAAAATTGCATCTAACAAGTCCGTGCATTTAGCACAAGGACCCTTAAACCGAGTAATGAAGTGCTATGTGTTTTGAGGTTTGCGCATACTAGTGTTCATCATGCTACAGACTATCAGTAGAATCTTTCTAGATGCTAAGAATGGAAAAGAAGATCCAACAGTTAGCAATGTTTGGGTTTGCGAGTCTTGATCCAACTACTAATGTTCAAAGTTAATCTCTACACTATATGTACTCGTATGGTATTGTAAGACATAAGAGATAAGATTGAAGTACTACGAATGACCGATCTAATGGTAGGTCTCGTAAGAGCGAGGTGCTTGAGAGTTAACACGGTCGGTGGAAGTACAAGTTACATTAAGGACCTCCCAAAAAATGAAAATTGCATCTAACAAGTCCGTGCATTTAGCACAAGGACCCTTAAACCGAGTAATGAAGTGCTATGTGTTTTGAGGTTTGCGCATACTAGTGTTCATCATGCTACAGACTATCAGTAGAATCTTTCTAGATGCTAAGAATGGAAAAGAAGATCCAACCGTTAGCAATGTTTCTATTTTCCACTGTTGATCCAACGGTCAATGTTAAAATAAGTTAATACCTACACTATTTAGTGGTGGTATGCATGGTATTGTAAGAGATATGAGACAAGATAAAGGTAAGATAAGAAGTACTGCGAATGGCTGATCTAATGGTAGATCTCGTAGGAGCGAGGTTATTGAGAGTTAACACAGTCGATGGAAGTACAAGTTACATCAAGAACGTCGTAAAAAATGAAAATTGCATCCAAATCCATGCATTTACCACAAGGACCCTGCCACTGAGCAATGACGTATTGTGTGTTTTTAGGTTTGCGCATACTAGCGTTCATCGTGCTATCAATAGATCGAATCTTTCTCAATGCTAAGAATGGAAAAAAGATCCAACGGTTAGCAATGTTTGGATTTGTCAGTCTTGATCCAACGGTTAATATGTTCAAAGTTAATCCCTACACTATGTAGTGGTATGGTATTGTAAGAGATAAGAGACAAGATAAAAGATAAGATAAGAAGTACTGCGAATGGCCGATCAAATGGTAGGTCTCATAACAGCGAGGTGCTTGAGAGTTAACACGGTGGGTAGAATTACAATTTACATCAAGGACCTCATAAAAAATGAAAATTGCATCCAAGTCCATGCATTTATCACAAGGACCTTGAAAGCGAGTAATGAAATACTGTGTGTTTTGAGGTTTGCACATACTAGTGTTCATCATGCTAAAGACTATCAATAGAATCTTTATAGATGCTAAGAATGGAAAAGAAGATCCAACAGTTAGCAATGTTTGGATTTGCCAGTCTTGATATCCAATGATCAATGTTCAAAATAAGTTAATCTCTACACTATGTAGTGGTGGTATATATGGTATTGTAAGAGATAAGGGACATGCAAAAGATAAGATAAGAAGTGTTGCGTATGGCCGATCTAATGGAAGGTCTCGTAAGAGCGAGGTGCTCGAGTGGTTGGTGGAAGTGCAAGTTACATCAAGGACCTCATAAAAAATGAAAATTCCATCCAAGTTCGTGCATTTGGCACTAGGACCCTGAAATCGAGTAATAATGAAGTACTGTGTGTTTTGAGGTTTGTGCATACCAGTGTTCATCATGCTAAAGACTATCAGTAGAATCTTTCTGGATGCTAAGAATGGAAAAGAATATCCAACGGTTAGCAATGTTTGGATTTGCTAGTCTTGATCCAACAGTCAATGTTCAAAGTTAATCGGTTAGCAAAGTTTGACCTAATTTCATGAAACGGTGAGCAAAGTTTGACCTAATTCATTAAATAGTTAGGATGCAAAATCTTAGCAAGAAGATGAACCTGTCGTCAAAACTCTCGGTGGTTTCTGATATATATTAATTGACCCTCCACCGATGGGTACCTCCAAGAGCTTTTTTATAAAACTTTCAAAGCAACCTACAATTTACCTGTAGTAGTCCAAATTTTACCTAATTTCGATAAATCGACATAAAATCATTCAAGTGGGTGAAGTTAGCTAGGAAATTTGAGAACTAATAAAACATGGGAAATCATAAGTGCATCGTGTTGGTCCACTATATATGTGTGAAAACTTGTCTTGTGGCATTCAGATCCATAGTCTTTGGACTTTCTTTAGGGGAAAGAACAATCTAGTCATCACTCGAAAAATTAAGAATGTTCTTTCCTAAGATAGTTGGAAACTCATGCTGGTAGCATTGTCTACTACAAGAAGATGCACCTATATCTACCTCCTAAAAGACTTTTAAATCAAGAGGAATCTATTGCACTTATTCTAGCTAAAGTTTGGCCTAGTTTTGGTAAACTGGCAAGATGCAAAATCTTAGCAAGAAGTTGAATTTGTCATTAAAAATGTCGTTGGATGGTTTCTCGTATATTAATTGTGACCCCCCGATGGGTACCTTCAGAAGCTTTTTCGTAAAACTTTCACAATAACCTACAATTTACTTGTAGTAGTTCAAATTTTACCTAATTTTGATAAATCGACATAAGGTCATTCAAGTGGGCGAAGTTAGGTAGCGAGTTTGAGAATTCATAAAACACAGGAAATCATAAGTACAATATGTTGGTCCACTATAATATATATGTCGTTGTATTGGGAACGACAGTACCTGAAGAGGTTAGATAGAGGTGTGGGGACTAGAAGGGAAGCTATCGATGGCGTCCGCAGGCAGGATTGGATACAAGCGAGCGTAGCTGGACGCAGGAAGTACCCAGGTTCGGAGCCCTCGTGATGAGGTAAACTCCTACTCCTGCCAGATCTAGCTAAGTGGGATATACGAACTACAAGTGCTCCTCGAGCTGTATTCACTAGCTATCGCCTTAAATGCTATGAGACCAACCCTTTCTACTCAGACCTTGCCTCTCCTTATATAGGCAGAGAGGCAACGGTCTCACTGGCCAGTCCGACTGGCGGGCCCCACAGGCGGGTCCCAGCCGGCTAGTCATCTACAGTATCCATATGACACGTCACGTCGGTGTATGAGCGGTATGGCTGTCGTGGGCACAGTGGACGCCGTGCGAGCCCGTCGTCAGCATCGGGCCACTGTTCCCGCGTCATCCCCGCAAAGTCTTCGGTATGGCTGGGTAGTTGCCAGTCTTGTCATCATACAGGGCGTACCGTGCACTTATATGCACGTTGTCCTGTCTCACTGAAACGTTCCGGCTACGTTGCCGTAGCCGGCTACTTCTCGCTGGTCTGGCTACCATGAGATAGCCGGCCCGCCTTGCCTTGTCCGACTGCGTCTGGCCAGCCGG
This sequence comes from Avena eriantha, assembly GCA_910589775.1. Lineage (NCBI taxonomy): Eukaryota > Viridiplantae > Streptophyta > Magnoliopsida > Poales > Poaceae > Avena > Avena eriantha. The sequence goes on along the minus strand of OU342741.1, from coordinate 309,036,652 downwards.
ACACCATCCGACTATCTTGCTTCTTGTCCGGTTGGCGTACCTGGGGATCATCCTCCTAACACTAGCCCCCGAGCGTGTGTGGATTCCACCCGTAGGCGAAATGTGCGCGTGATCCCTCCTGTTTTTGAATTTGTGTCCGGCTGTGCTTGGCGGTTGCGCTACCCGTGACGTCAGTGCTGACGCCGTCCATGCGCGCACGCGCCATCATTACACTGCGGCGGGCAGCATAACGTCCCGTCGGACGTCGCCTCGGGAAGCCACTGTCCGGCGCTTCAGTTCCTGCTCCGGGATCTTCTGCGCATCCTGCTTCGGCACACGGGATCTGGGCGGCGGTTGGGGTGAGGGTCGTCCGGATGTGCGCCACGTGGCTCTGTTGACGGTTGCCCTTCCGGCCCTTTAAAGGGACGCCGTGGGGGAGGCAGTTCCCTTCCTTCGCTCCCCCGCTACAGTTTCGTCTTCCCCTCACGTGCTCCTGCCTTTTCGCCCTTGCCCTCTGCGCTGTAGCCCGCTGCAGCGCTCGCTCGTTGTCGTCGTTGCTATGGGCCACCGCCACTCTTCCGCCGCGGCTCCCCACTGTCAGACAGAGATGGCCGCCGACCGCGGGGCTTGGTGCGGCTCCGCCGTCACCAAAGACGAGATCGAGAAATACCACGCCACCCGCGTTCTCCCGTCGGCGGAGGAGGTGGCGGTGCGGTTGTCACCGGCGGGGGAGGTGTCGCCGCACCCGACGGAGGGGGAGCGTGTCATCTTCCTCTCCCATCTGGTGCACGGGTTTGCCCTTCCGGTGCATCCCTTCTTCTTGACCTTCCTTGCTTTCTTCGATCTCCGCCTCCACCACCTCGGCGCCAACGCAATCGGGACGTTGGCGCATTTCATGGCATTCTGCGAGAGCTACCTCGGGATCCAGCCGGATCTCGGGCTCTTCTGTCGGCTCTTCTGAGTCCGGCCGCAGGTGCAGTTCACACAGGAGCCACTAGTCGTCTGCGGCGACGCCTCCATCTACTCCCGCTCGTAGACCGGCTACCCCAAATTTCTTCTACACGACACGGTACGACTGTGGTAGCAGTCGTATTTCTACGTGAAGAACCTCACCAACATCAACCGGATCAACCTTCCGTCCTTCAAGGACGTCGAGTCCAGCCGGTAGAACTGGGAGTTGAAGTTCCACGGCGACAAGGCAAAGTCGGATGAGATGCTGAAGCGCGTGCGCTCCCTCGTCCACTGCCGGCTGACCGGCCTGGACGTCACCCTCAACTGGATGTCCTGACTGATGATGCCGTTGCAGCAGCGAGCGCACAAGATGCGCTACTACTCCGGCCGGCTGGACCCGACCCGGCTGTCACGCCGCGATCCCCGCTACCACAACCTGAAGGAGTGGGTGTGGACGATCACCAAGGAGCAACTACCGGAAAACTGGAAGTTCAGCCTGGCGCCTTACAGCCGGGAGAACCACGCGCCCCGGGTAAGTTCTTCTAGCCGGATGTTTCCTTTATATTTCTTGTACTTCTTCCTTGTTTTGTCTGACTGATCTCTTGTATTCGGAAGATGTTCCCTTGCATCATTCGCGAGGAGGGTGAGGCTCCCCTCGAGGAGTTCATGCCCGACTTGCCCGAGCCGCGCGCTCGGCGGTCTGGCGAGGAATCGGACGAGGATGGGGATGCCTTCCCCAGCCGGAACGATGAGCCGGCTGCTGACCCTCACCCGGAGGTTGTCCAGGAGGAGGAGGCCACACCGACCATCGACCCGGCGTCGCACCCTACGACGGACGGCAAAGCTGGTGGGAGCTGCTCCCGCCGTTCCGGCTCCTGCCAGTCTGCCGCGGAGGAGCCGGACCAGCGCCCTGCCGCTGAGCCGCCTTGGCCGGAAGAAGGGGCCGCCTCTAGTTGTGCCGGGGTACGTTTCTTCTGCCCATGTCTTCATCATTTTCCGCTTGTTTCCTTTTCTCCTTTTTCGCCTTTGGCTTACTTGTTTTTCTTTCTTCCCTTTCTTCTTCTGTTTTCTTAGCATGTTGGTTTCTTTTGGAGCCGTGAGCCCAACACGAGCGCCGACCGGGTCACCGTCCGCCGCTCTGACTGCGCCTGCCAACGCCTGTCCTTCATCCGAGGTGCCGCCTCCACCTCCGCCTCGAGCTGAACCGGCTACCCCAGACGGACAGGAGGGTCCTCAGCCGGAAACGGATTCCTCGCAGCCGGTGGCTCTTGCGCGGGCACGCGGGGGGCTGCCGGCAAGGAGCTCGTAGTTGTCGACAATGACAACTTCGACGAGGAGCCGGGGGAGGAGTGGAGAACTGCGGTGGTAGCCGTGGAGGAGTCCTTGGCCGTCAACGCCGTGGACGACGACGCTTCCTCCGCCGCCTCGCTGACGGACCTCACCGCCACACTCGAGCTGGCGGTGAAGGAGATCGGGCTGCTAGAGGCCGCAGCCGGCAGGAACCGGATCCTGGAGCAGAAGCTTGATGCTGCCAATGGGACCTCCCAGAGTAAGTTCACCTCATCCATCTTGCTCTTTTTTTACTGATAGCCAGTTTTGCTGCAGCCATCCTCATGTGTGCTCAGCGTGAGATTGATCGCTTGAAGAAAGCGAACGACCGGCTGAGCAAGTCCAACTCTACTCTGCGGCTGCAGAATAAGGATTGGCACGCGAGGGTAGATGGTCTAGAGACCACCATCAAGGAGCGCGACGCCTCGCTCGCCAGCCGGACCGAAGCCTTCAATCTTCTTGAGGCCCAGAACAAGGACCAAGAGAAGGAGATCAAACGGCTGGCGACAAAGGAGAAGGCTCTGGTGGAGGAGCTGATGTAGGTCGGCCACACGGCTAAGGGTAAGTTCCCTCTTTCCACCTTCTTTTCTTTCCGGATCTGGTAGCCGGATCTGACCCTTTTTTTCTGACAGCATTTTATCCCGGCATAGACCTGCTGGCCTACAACCGGCTGCAGGAGAACTGGCCGGGAGCGCAGCCGACGGCTTAGGAGCTCGTCGTCCTTCTTGGTGAAGAGGCTGCTAAGCTTCGCCAAGCGGCGCGGGATGTCTTTTCCTTCGTGTGGCCGGAGGCTCTGGTTCCGGAGACTATGGCGCAGTTGGCTGCGAAGGTGGGGGAGGTGCCGGCTATGGTGGACCGGCTGTGGGACTTGGTGGCACGGGCCGGAGCGGAGATGGCCTTGGCCCTCATGCTCTCCTGGTACAAGGACGCCCGTGTCGAGAAGATCGACGGAGGCTTCTGTGCCGGCGCTGATCTTGCCGCCATCCGCCAAGCCCATCCGGAGCTCCACGGATCCGCCATCAAGATCGCCGACTACGTGGATCCCGACGAGGTTCGGAGTAGCTGGCGTAGCCAGGTGCTTCGAATCTTCCTTGTCTTTCCCGAGTCTTCTAACTTTATCTGGCTAGACTCGTCTTAGTCGGCTGCTTTCGCTGGCTGAACACCTTCAGCCAGAGGAACTAACATTCCAGTGGGGGCGCGCGAGCGCACCCATTGGGTGTAGCCCCCGAGATTCAGAGTAGCTGGCGTAGCCAGGCGCTTCGAATCTTTCTTGCCTTCTCTTCACCTACCCTTGCCCTCACCTGGGCTCTGAACGGCCGGCTAAACGCCTTTAGCCGGTCAGGAACTACAAGATTCCACTGGGGACGCGTGAGCGCACCCAGTGGGTGTAGCCCCCGAGATTCGGAGTGCTTGATGAAGGCAAGGACTTCGAATCTTCTTCTTCATTCCTTCCTGAATTCTGACTCATGGTAATCAGACAAGAATATTCATACACATACACATGTCCTCACAGGTTAGTAGGTTAGTCTACCAAATTGTAGTCGGAAAACGACTTGTTTTTTTTGAAAACTAGCTTGTGCCTCTCTAGACACTTGGTCGCTTTCCCGTGTGCTCTGCTGTTTTCGCTACGTCCTTGCCGGGCAGCCGGGTTGCGGTCTGCAGCCGGAATCGAAGGGAGCTGACAGTACATCGCGCACGGTACTAACGGCCTCGTAACCGGATTGGCTTGAGCTAGTTGCAAGGCCAGGACACCCGGTCTGTCGCGTCTCCTCCCTTGTTAGCCGGACAGCCGGGTTGCGGTATGTAGCTGAGACAAAGAGTGGGCCTCCAACATCAGCGCACACTACTAAGTCGGTTTGTTGACTTAGTAGGCCGGGCTAGCTGGCGAGCCCCCGGGTAGGGGTTGCCGGAGCCGGAAAAGCGGAACCAGAAAACAGATGCATACACATTTCTAGCAAGGAGCCCCCGAGATTCTTGTAGGGGTCCGCATTTTCATTCATAGTGTTTTCGGGATACATACACTGTCTGGCGACTAGGTCTAAAACGGGCGCAGCAGGGCCGCGTTCTAGGGACGCTTGGTCTCCTCGTCTGATTTGTCCATCTTGTTCTTGCGCGGCTGCTGCGCGTCGATGAGGTAGTAGGAGTCGTTGGGCAGTGCCCGGCTGATGATGAAGGGGCCCTCCCAGGGTGGCGATGACTTGTGCATGCCCTTCGTGTCTTGCACCAGCCAGAGAACCAGGTCACCCTCGCGGAATGCGACTGGGCGGATCCAGCTTGAATGGTAGCGACGTAGTTGCTATTGGTACAGGGCTGACCTGGACAGAGCCAGCTCGTGCGCCTCCTCCAGGAGATCCACTCCGTCCTCCCGCGCCTCCTGGTTGGCTTTTTCGTCATATAGGAGCTTGCGCGGAGAGTCGAACTCGATGTCGGCGGAGAGGACGGCTTCTGATCCATAGACCAGGAAGAATGGTGTGTAGCTGGTTGATCTATTCGGCGTGGTGCGGAGGCTCCACAGCACAGCCGGAAGTTCTTCGATCCAACATCCAGGTGACCGTTCCAACGGCTCGATGAGGCGTGGCTTCATGCCGGCTAGCACCAAGACGTTTGCTCTTTCGACTTGCCCGTTGGACTGCGGGTGCGCGACGGAGGCGAGGTCCAGCCGGATGCCCTTGATGCTACAGAACCGGGCGAAGGCCCCCTTGGCGACGTTCGTGCCGTTGTCGGTGATGATGTTGTTGGGGTAGCCGAAGCGGTTGATGATGTCGGTGAAGAAGGTAACGACTGTCGCCCCATCCAGCTTTCGGATAGGTTTGGCCTCGATCCACTAGGTGAACTTGTCCACTGTCACCAGCAGGTGGGTCATTCCCGCGTGTGCTCACTTGAAGAGACCGACCATGTCGAGGCTCCAAACCGTGAAGGGCCAGGTGATCGATATGGTCTTGAGTACCGAAGTTGGCATGTGCCTGAGCTACCCGAAGCGTTGGCACCCGTTGCACGCGCGGACCAGCTGCTCAGCGTCCTCGAGGGCGGTGGGCCAATAGAAACCATGGCGGAACGCCTTGGCGACTATCGCCCATGATGAAGCGTTATGCCCGCACTCGCCCTGGTGGATGTCCTTCAGTAGACGGTAGCCTGTGTCTATGTCGACGCATCTTTGGAAAATGCCGGATACACTGTGCTTGAATAGTTCTCCGTTGATGATGGTGTACGTGTGTGCGCGGCGTCGGATTTGCCTGGCCTCCACCTCGTCATCCGGAAGTTCTCCATTGGCGATGTAGCTCATGAAGGGTTGTGCCCAGGATGGCACTTCCTAAATGACGAGGACGCTCCAGTCCACCGGTTGGCGGATGTCGGGGGGTCATCTGGGTGGCGTACCCAGGACGGCAGCCCCCGAGCCGCTTGACGAATCGGCAGCCCCGGGGTCTAGCAAGCCGGAGGGCACTGCCTTGCCGGAGTTGGTGCGGGTCTTCTTCTTTGGCGGCTCTGCCGGCTCTGCTTCTGTCGCTCCGTCAGCCAGAGTGCTCCCTGCCCAGGTGATGGAGTCCGATTCCGGTGACGGGTTGATGGAGGGCTTGTGTAGGTGCTCCAAGGAGACCCCTGGTGGGATCGCCTGCCTGGTGGATCCGATTTTGGAGAGCGAATCGGCTGCCTTGTTGTTGACGCGAGGGACGTGGTGGAATTCGCATCCGTCGAAGGAGGCGCTGAGCTTCTGGATGTGGAACCGGTAGAGGGCCATGTTTGCATCTCTAGCGTCCCATTCTCCGGACACTTGCTGCACCACCAGGTCTGGATCACCGAAGCACAGGATCCGGTTGACGCCGATCTCCTTGGCTAGCCGGAGTCCGTGCACTAGTGCCTCGTATTCGGCTATGTTGTTGGAGGCCTTGAAGTGGATCTGCATCACATACTCCAGCCGGTCCCCCTTAGGCGAGGTGAGCCCGATGCCGGCTCCCAAGCCCCCGAGCATCTTCGACCTGTCGAAGTGCATCTTCTAGTGGTCTGAATCCGGAACCGGCGGGAGGTACTGGGTTTTAGCCCAGTCGATGAGGAAGTCCGCCAATACCTGCGACTTGATCGTGAGCCGAGGCTCGTATTGGATGGATTAGGCGGCGAGCTCGATGGCCCATTTGGCGACTCGGCCGGTGGCATCTTTGTTGCCGATGATTTCCGAAAGGGGTGCAATGCACACGACCTTAATCGGATGCTCCTGGAAGTAGTGCTTGAGCTTCTTGCATGCCAGGTACACGCCGTAGCACATCTTCTGGTAGTGGGGGTAGTTCTGCTTGGAGAGGGAGAGAACCTCGGTGAGGTAGTAGACGGGCCTCTGAACCAGCTGAGCCTTGCCTTCCTCGGGGCGCTCCACCACCAGGATGACGCTGACGACCCGGCTGATGGCTGCTATATAGAGAAACATCGGCTCCTTGCTAGCCGGCGTGGCTAGAACCGGTGTTGTGGATAGCATGCACTTGAGGTCATGGAATGCGGTGTCGGCTTGCGAGGTCCAGGAGAACATGTCTGTCTTCTTCGTCAAAGTGCCTTCTCCCCCAGCCGGCTGACGAAACGGCTGAGGGAAGCCAGGCATCCGGTGAACTTTTGGACTCCAAGCAGGCTCCTGGGCGGCTGTATCTGCTCGATGGCCGCGATCCTCTCCGGATTTGCCTCGATGCCTCGTTGTGATACGAGGAAACCAAGGAGCTGACCGGATGGCACTCCGAAGACGCACTTCTCCGGGTTTAGCTTCATCTGGTACTGGCGGAGGTTGCCAAATGTTTCTCCCAGATCTTTGAGGATGGTGCGCTTCTCCTTGGTCTTGATGACCACATCGTCCACATAAGAGTGCACGTTTCGGCCTATCCGTGAGTGCAAGCACTTCTGCATGCAACGCTGATAGGTAGCGCCTGCATTTTTCAGACCGAAAGGCATGGTTACGTAGCAGAAAGCCCCGTAGGGGGTGATGAATGATGTCTTAATCTGATCAGCCGGGTTTAGCCGGATCTGATTGTACCCGGAATAGCAATCTAGGAAAGACAACAAATCACAGCCAGCCGTGGAATCGATAACTTGATCGATACGAGGCAAGGCGAAGGGGTCTTTCGGGCACGCCTTGTTGAGGCTGGTGTAGTCGATACACATGCGCCAAGTCTTGTTCTTCTTCAGCACCAGGACTGGGTTCGCCAGCTAGTCCGGGTGGTACACTTCCATGATGAACCCAGCTGCAAGGAGCCGGGTGATCTCGTCACCGATTATCTTCGTCTTCTCCTCTGCGAACCAGCATAGAGGCTGCTTGACCCCTTGGCATCCGGACACACATGAAGTGAGTGCTCGACGAACTCCCTCGGCACACCTAGCATGTCCTTGGGGGACCATGCAAAGATGTCCCGATTCTCACAGAGGAAGTCGACAAGCGCGCCTTCCTATTTGCTGTCCAAGCCGACACCAATGGTGACGAACTTAGTCGGGTTGGAGGGGTCGAGCAGGATCCTCTTCGTCTCCTTTGCCGGCTGGAAAGCTCCTTCTCCAGCCGGTTGGCTGCTAGCCGGTATGTCCTTCTGGGCCATGGCCACATTGCGCATGATCACGCGCTTTTCTTCGGCTATGATGAGGGCCTCTGCCAGTTTGGAGCCGGCTGAGGCACACTCCATCGACCGCCTGAAGCAGCCGGCGACGGTGATCACACTGTGGGGTCCCAGCATCTTCGTCTTGAGGTACGCGTAGTGGGGGACGGCCATGAACTTGGCGAGGGCGGGGCGCCCGAGGAGAGCGTGGTAGGAGCTCGTCGGGTTTACCACCTCGAACCAGATTGGTTCGCGGCGGAAGTTCTCCTTGGTCCCGAAGATGACGTCCAGCTGGATTTTCCCCAGCGGGGCGTAGGCTGGCCCCGGTAGTACGCCGTGGAACGTCGTGGTAGCCGGGCGCAGGTCGCTTTCGCGAATGCCCAGCTTCTCCAGTGAGGACTGGTAGAGGAGGTTGAGGCTGCTGCCTCCGTCAATGAGGACGCGCGAGAATCGCCAGGTGTGCGTGTTGGAGACAATGAGGGGGTCGAGCACCATGGCGTAGCTCCCTGGATCCGGCAGGTGCTCTGGGTGATGGGGGTTTCTGACCAGTTCAGGTACTGGGGGACCGGAGAGACGACGGCATTGACCTCCTTGGAGCGTCGTCTGCGGCTGTGCTTGTCGTCCTGCTCCGTCTCGAAGATGTGGTAGGCGGCGTGCGGCTGGGGATAGCCGTTGTTGTTGCCGCCGTTGCCTCCGTTACCCTCATTGCCGGCTCCCCTAGCCGGTGGTGGAGGTCCACCAGGAGGGGGAGGGGGAGACGAGGCTGGCTACCCTAGTCTTTTAGCTGGCGGGTCTAGCTGCAATTCCGGGTGGTGTGCGTAGCCAGTTTGAAGGGACCGCTATGCCACTTGCACGGGTCATCAAACATCTGGTCGAAGGTGAGTCATGGCTTTTGCCTCCTTGCATCGTTAGCCGGTGCGTCGGGCGCGCCCTCCACAGCATTGACCTGCCACGCGTGGTAGCGGGGCTTCTGCTGTCCGGCCTGGCGGTCCCCATGGAACCGGTTGTAGTAGCCGTGGCGTCTGGAGGATCTGGCTTCACCAGCCGGATTGCTTGGTCGGTCGCGAGCTGGTTCCGTAGGAGTCGGACGCCCGTCCGCGTTTACTCGGAGGGGCTTCTTTATGGTGGCATCCGCCGTGGTGTTCTGGTCCGCAACCGTCATGAGCTCCGCCATGGTTTTCAGCTCGTCACACAGTAGCCGGTGGCGAAGCATGGTGCCTTCTCGGCAACCCTCGATGAAGAAACTGATGGCCTGGCTCTCCAGGATGCCCTCACAGGTGTTGCGCAGCTCCGTCCACTTGGCGAGGTACTTGCGGTCGGTCTCGCGGTCACCCTGGACGCACAAGGCCAGGTCGTGCAGGCGCCCTGGATGCTTGTACGTGTCGTTGAAGTTGCCGACGAATACCTTCTCGAAGTCAGGCCAGACATTGATGCTATTGGGTGCGAGGCTGTTGAGCCACGTCCTTGCCGACCCGATTAGCATGAGGGGGACATAGCGCACGGCTGTGCGCTTGTTCCCATGGGCTATGCCGACTGCCGTAGCATAGTCGGTCAGCCAATCTTCCGGCTTCATGCTGCTGTTGTACTTTGGGGTGTCCTTGTGCAGGGAGAACCTATCCGGAAACGGCTCGTTCCGGATGCGGGGTCCAAAACAAACCGGACCGGTAGAATCTTCCTCCTCCGTGACGCGCGCTTGAGCAAGGAGCTCGATGCGGTCATGGGCATCCAGACAATCCGTGTTGGGCGCTCCCACCCGGCCCGATAGACGGGAACCGACTGGTCTGGGCGCTCCGGTTGGTGGAGGGGGAGGCGGCGGGTTGCTGTTCACCTGTCTGCTCCTGGCGTGGCTGGCCCCTGTTGCCAGAGCTGCGACGCCTGCTGCGGGCCTTAGCCGGCTGAGGGGAGGACGCCTGCTGGGTGTCGCACGGCGCATCCCTGTTGTTGGCAGGAAGCTTGCTCCCCCTGGAGTAGCCGGGGTCCTCCTGCATCTGCCGGTTGGCGTCAGCCTGCTCGTCTGTGATGCGAAGGAGCTCTTGCACACGAGCATGCTGGCGAGCTCGCTCCTCACCCTCCAGACTGGGTAGTTCTTCTGCCGCGGCTCGTGCCGCGCATAGGTTCTTGATGGGCGTGCTATAGGTGGTCCGGATGAGGGCGGGTGCGGGGTCCGGCTCCCCATCCTTTTCCATACTACCGCCTAGCTCACCGCCCCAGCGCCGCACCTGGCCGCGCCGGCTCGGCTCCGTGGTAGCCGGAGTGAAACCGTGCACGCGGTCGTACTCACGCTAGGTGATCTCGAGTTGCTTGCGGGCTGCCGCCAGCTCCATGGCCTCCTGGAGGAGGATCTGTCTTTCCATGGTGAAGTTGGCCTCCGCTTCCTCCGGGTTATCCCCGAGGTTAACCGGCGTCAGGAGCCGATCAATGGCATCCTCCACCGGGTTCCGAGTCTGCGGGGGAGCAGAAGTTCCGACCTCATCTGCGCCCCGCTCACGCGGCTGGCGGGGGTGAGAGCTGGAGCCGGCCATCATGACCTCCATGCCGCAGGATCCGACGGAGGTGTTACCGCCTGGACGCGGCAGCTCCGCGACAGAGACGATTTCCCTAGGGAAATGCTCTGGAATCGTGGCGACATAGATAGGGAGGTCGCCGAATAGCAGGACGGTGTCGTTCGCCGGGAAGGAGGTTCCGGTGAAGCAGGAGGCGTTGTCGATGACGCAGTCGAATTTGCCGAGCGTGAGCACCAGGCCGGAGGCCACGTGCTCACCGGCGGAAGTGCGGGGTCCCGTGCAGAACGTGACTCCGATCGAAGCCATCTAGCCCCACGGTGGGCGCCAACTGTCGTTGTATTGGGAACGGTAGTACCTAACAGGGTTAGATAGAGGTGTGGGGACTAGCAGGGAAGCTATCAACGGCGTCCGCAGGCGGGATTGGATACAAGCGAGCGTAGCTCGACGCAGGAAGTACCCAGGTTTGGAGCCCTCGTGATGAGGTAAAAATCCTACTCCTGCCGGATCTGACTAAGTGGGATATACGAACTACAAGTGCTCCTCGAGCTGTATTCACTAGCTATCGCCTTAAATGCTATGAGACCAACCCTTTCTACTGAGACCTTGCCTCTCCTTATATAGGAAGAGAGGCAACGGTCTCACTGGCCAGTCCGACTGGTGGGCCCCACAGGCGGGTCCTAGCCGGCTAGTCATCTACAGTATCCAGTATGGCACGTCACGTCGGTGTATGAGCGGTATGGCTGTTGTGGGCACAGTGGACGCCGTGCGAGCCCGTCGTCAGCATCGGGCCACTGTTCCCGCGTCATCCCCGCAAAGTCTTCGGTATGGCCGGGTAGTTGCCAGTCTTGTCATCATACAGGGCGTACCGTGCACTGATATGCACGTCGTCCTGTCTTACTGGTTGGTTCCGGCTATGTTGCCGTATCCAGCTACTTCTCGCTGGTCCGGCTACCATGAGATAGCCGGCCCGCCTTTCCTTGTCCGGCTGCGTCTGGCCAGCCGAACACCATCCGATTGTCTTGCTTCTTGTCCAGTTGGGGTACTTGGGGATCATCCCCCCTGACAATATATGTGAAAACTTTGCTTCTGGCATTTAGATCGATATTCTTCGAACTTCCTTTACAAGAGAGAATAATCTTCACATCACTCAGAAAATTGAGAATGGTCTTTCCTGATAATTGGAAACTCACACCGATGATATTGTTTACTATAAGAAGATGCACCCATCTACCTCCGAAAAGACATTTAATTCAAGAGCAATCTATCGCGCTCACATGTTGCTCAATTCTGACTTAATTTTGTTAAATTGTCAAGATGCAAAATCTTAGAAAGAAGTTGAACCTATCATCAAAGCTCATAGTGGTTTCTGATATATTAATTCACTTCTCCCCCAAAGGGTACCTCCAAAAGCTTTTTCATGAAACTTTCAAAGCAACCTACAATTTACTTCTAGTTCAAATTCGACCTAATATAATTTCGATAAATCGGGATAAAGTCATTCAAGTTGGCAGAGTTAGATAGGAAGTTTGAAAGCACATAAAACATGGGTATCGTCAGTACAACAGGTCGGTCCATTATATATATATGTCTGAAAACCTGGATGGTGGCATTTATATCCATATTCTTCAGACTTTCTTTACGAAAAATAACAAGCTTGCTTGTCATCTCTCGGCAAATTGAGAATAAAATGTTCTTTCCTAATAGTTCGAAACTCACATCGACGACATTGTTTACTGTATATTGATTTTTTTCAATGAGTATACTATTTAATAGTGTATATAGTTGGTCAAACTTTGTAACATTTGACTTTGACTAAACCTAATATGTTAAGTAATACTCCCTCCATTTAGAAATATAAGACATTTTAGCTTTGTGAATCGAATGTATCTAGACGTCTTTTAGTGTATTGGTTCGTAGAGGTTCATAGTGAACCTATACGCTAAAAGGCGTCTAGATACATTCATTTCATAAAGCTAAAACGTCTTATATTTCTGAACAGATGGAGTATTAAATAAATGGAGTATAGGATAAGATTAGGAAAACATAATTTTTTAGAACCCTCACAAGCTTTTTCTTAGCATCACATATCAGAATATTACATTGACACTGATGATTAACCAAACTGCAAATAGAGCAAACCCAAACACATATGGAGTAGTAGTAGCACAACTTAATGACTTCTAGGGGACTCCGCGATCTTCTCAGGCGACTTGGCAGCATCCTCCATGGGCAACTTGGCTGCATCCTCCGTGGTACCATCGCCAAGCAGGGACTCGTGGATGTTGGGCAGCATGCCGCTGTGCGTGATGGTAACACTGGCCAATAGCTTGCTGACCTCCTCGTCGCACATGACGCGGAGCATCACGTGCCTCGAGATAATATGCATCTTATTGCTGTCCTTCGTGGCTTGCCCGGCAAGCTCCGGCACCTCGGCGATGAGGTACTCGAGAATGTTCGCGAGGTAGACAGGAGCCCTGAAGCCTATGCGCTGGGAGTACCGACCCTCCTTGAGGTAGCGCCTGATCCGGCCGACGGGGAAATGCAGCCCAGCCTTGACGGTCCTTGACACCTGCTTCTTCCTGCGGCTTCCTGGTGCGAGACTGTGACTTGGAGTGGCCAGAGAAGGATTTGGAAGCTGGCGACATGTCTTCTTTTTCTCCATGGCCTTTGTCGCCGCCACCTGGGTCTTCTTCTTCTTCCCACGGAGAGCTCCGGTCTTCAGAGCCATAGCTGCAAAGTCTAAGAGGAAGAAAGGTTAATTGTGGAGGGCCGGTGAAGGTGCCCAGGTCCCTTGTATTGAAACTTTAATAGTGTTGTCTTTACTGTTTTACAAGTATGAATTTTTAATAGGAGTACTACTAAAAGGCCGTGTGCATGTTTCCTTATTTTCTTTCATGTTTGAAATATGGTCAGATGTGTCAGCATGAGAATTCATACAAAGAAGTTGTATCTTTCAAAACAATAGTCGGTTTTCAGTATGACTGCGTGGGTAAAATAATTAGTACTATATGAATTTCTGACAAATTTACAAGCAATCTATCACGCACTTGTAGTTCAAAATTTACCTACTTTGGTTTTATTGACAAAATGTCATTTAATTATGTGAAATTAGCTAGAAGGCTTGCAAATTCATGAACTTGTTAAGCATGAAACATACTCTATTTTGTGTGAAATTTAGTGTGTTGTGGCATTCGGAGCCATACTCTTTGCCTTTTCTTTAAAATATAATTATATGTGGCACTTCTAAAATAATTTAAGAAACTTCTATACATAAAAGTTGAAAAGTCCAATTAACAACCTTAGTATGCCATGCCAAGATGTACCCCGTGTACTTGAAATGGACACGACCTTTGTCATTATTTAACTTGAAACCCAAGTATGTTAGCACATAGTTGGTCATATTATGAAGAAGTGTTTTTAGACCTTGTCAAAATTCATGCTTATCATTTACGAAAGAGGACACCATACATAAGTGCTTAACATTTTTTATTGTTTTATTTACTTTTCTTTAATTTATCCCAATAAACGGGATGAGTGATGCAGATATGACCTTGACATTGGTAACTTGGCTTAAAATTTGAACAATATTCATACATGGTTATGACCATATTGTGTAGTAAGTTTTTCGAAATTTGTCCAAATCCATTTTTGTAGTTTTCTTCCAAACAAGCACAAATATAAGAGGACACCATTAAAGTTTCAACTATGTATCATTACCAACCCCCCTCCCGCAAAAAAACTATGTATCATGACACACATTGAAATAAGTATTTTCATATAGTACTAACATGCGGTGGAAATTATCTATATTTTGCTAGAATACAGTGACTGCACTCTAAGCCAAATTATCTGGACGTACTTAATTACTAAAACAAATCCTATCACTTGGAAATTGAAAAGCATTTTTCTAAAAGTTCGGAACTCTAATTGACAATATTATTTACCAAAGCCAAGATGCTTCCTAGAACGAGATATAATACACTACCCACCTCTTCTCTGGACGCACAGTCATTGTCCTCGGCCTCCTCCCTATCGCCGTCTTCGGCCTCCTCCTCAAGGTCGACCTCAGACACCTCCTCTACCTTAGCCTCATCTTCCATCTTATCAGAGTCGCTCGGTGTTGGTGGTGGTGTCCCTTCGAAAAAGCACTACCAGTGGCTATCTTCTTCATCAGAGGAGTCAGACAGTGGTGGCAGCCATGGCCCGTCGACTAAGTCTGGGCTTCCAGGTGGAGTTTCGGGGCCTTTCCCATTTTTCAGGTCAATCGACGTGTTCTAGAGAGAGTTGTCATACGACATTTTGCAAGGAAATAGAGAGAGATCGAGTTCTAAGCAACGTTGGGTTGGGTGTTTTGGGTGAAAGTAGGGATGCGTACTGTTGCAATTTATAATGTGTATTTATAGTCGTGCTTGTGTTAATACCCTGAACTATCCCAAATATCATAAATAGATTATACCAGACTCGTCCCGTCAACAAAAAAAGGATTACACCAGACTTTTCAGTTCTATAATTTTCTCGGTCCAGAGAATTCAGGAGGCGCCCCGCTTTATCCAAAAATGAAGAGAATCATGCAGATCGTGCTCAATTACTCGATGTCTCTTACTTCCTTCATTAAAAATTAAGTGTCTATAGTAGTACATATTTACCTAGCTACAGTACTACTAGTATACGTATACTCTTCACAAAGTTGCGTCACCGAACTTGACTGATGTTGATATGGTGTGGGCCTCATCTTTTTCTACACTGCTGCATCTCAGACTAGAAGTATAATCATTGTGTTAAAGCTTACATGGGAAGAAAGGAGAAATCGAGAGGATAGTGGATGGATGGTGAGAGTGGGCGAAGGAGAGAGAAAATCTACTACGTAGTAGTATGTGTACTAGTACCGCGTGTCACGACCCATCGTAATATGTACTAACTTTTAGCCGAAGTTAGATAGGAACCATGATCAACTACGGTATGTTTGAAACCATTGGCTTGTGGCATTCTAAACCATATTATTTGGACTTTACTCACAAAAAAAATCACCGTCCTCACTGGGAAAACTGAATTTCTTTTTTTCCTAATTGTTGGAAACTCCCACATGCAACAATGCTTACTACGCCAAGATGCACCCATCTACCAAACTATCATGCGAACTCTATCAAATTGTAAACTATGATGTCAATATGGCCTTGATGACCTTGGTCGTTAGGGTTGAAATAAACCCGATAATGTCCATACACATGGTAGGACAATATTGTGAAGCTATTTTTCCAAAACTTATATAATCCCATGATTACAGTTTTCATGGCATGTGGTGCACAAGACATGCTAGGACTTCATGAGTAAAACTTTTGTTTTTTGTTTTTCGCTTATTCAATGTGATCAATGTTCAAAACGGGTTCAAAATTGCCTTCCCTCCCGATGTTTGGCCGATCTTTTGAATAACCTTTGCTCCCGATGTTTGGGAAGCAAGTGAAAATTTCAAAAACCGGAAAACTTTGAAATTTTGTGCCACCAAGGACCAAAGTGGTTTCCTTCCTACGTACTCCTCGTCCCTACTCCACACCAACGCGCGGATGCCTAACATGCCTGAGAGACAGAGCCACCGTACCAAGGCACACGTCCACAGCGCCATGCTATGGACGAGGGGAGAGAGATCAGCTGGACCGGTGCGCAAGTGAAATGGGGAGGAGAGATGGAGCATAGGGAAGGAGAGATAAAACACACGATTTGTTTTGCGTGCATAGGTCCTGAAATTAACTACTAGTGTAGTGTACACTGTAAGGCCATAGGAGTACCTCGTATCAGAAACCCATCATAACTTTACTCTGACATGGAACCGCCTTCAACTTCTCTCGCTCCTGCCCTCTTCCCTCGCCAATGTTTTATTCCCTCAGCATGTACAGCACGTGGACAGAGGTGACCATATGCCTAAGCAAAGCAATATACTACTCTCACATTGTATAAAAAAGCACACCTTAATAAGGCTCATATAGGAAACATATGACATCTCATCACTATATAAAATTATAATTGGTAGAGCACAAAAAATATAAATTTGATCAACATCTCTAAAGTATGGGTGTATATTTGGTCCTTGTACTTTGTATCATTATGTGTAGGAGTCAAATATTATTAGCTACCTAACGCTTAAAATTTTTGGTAACATGGTCTAGAGAAACGAGGGAGAAGATTCTAGTATGATGGAAAAGTGTGTTTTGAGAGGTTTGTGCATAGTGCATTCATTGTGTTCAAGACTATCAATTGAATCTTCTAGATGTTAGAATGGAAAAGAAGATCCAACGGCTAGAAATGCTGGGATTCGCGAGTCTTTATCCAACGGTCAACATTCAAAGTTATCTGTACACTATATAGTGGTAAGATAAGATAAGATAAGATAAGATAAGAGAAGATAAGATAAGATAAGATCATATAGAATTCAATGATTATTAGTTATGAGGGAGAAGATTCTAATATGATGGAGAAGTGTGTTTTGAGGTTTGTGCATAGCATTCATTATGCTGAAGACTATCAATAGAATCTTCTAGATGCTAGAATGGAAAAGAAGATCCAACGGCTAGAAATGCAGGGATTCGTGAGTCTTGATCCAACGGTCAAGATTCAAAGATACATATACACTATAGAGTGGTTTGTAATGAAGACTATCAATAGAATCTTCAAGATGCTAGAATGGAAAAAATAAGATCCAATGACTGAAAATGTTCGGATTCGCGAGTCTTGATCCAACAGTCAATATTGAAAGTTGTTTGTACACTATATAGTGGTAAGATCATGTAGAAGTCAATGATTATTAGCTACTATTAAGTTGCACGAGAGACTCAGATAGTGGACGTATGACATATCATCACTATATACAATTATAACTGGTAAAGCAAAAATATTATAAATTTGATCAACATCTATAAAGTATGGGTGTACATTTGGTCCTTGTACTTTTTATCATCATGTAGAAGTCAAAGATTATTAGCTACCTAACACATGATTTTTTTTATAAAATTGTCTAGAGAAATAAGGGAGAAGCTTCTAGAATGACGGAGAAGTGCGTTTTGAGGTTTGTGCATAGCATTCACTATGCCGAAGACTATCAATAGAATCTCCTAGATGCTAGAATGGAAAAGAAGATCCAATGGCTAGAAATCCAGGGATTCGTGAGTCTTGATCGAATGGTCAACATTCAAAGTTATCATACACTATATAGTGGTAAGATAAGATAAGATACTAGTAAGTTGCACGTGCCTTGCACATGAGGCTCAGATAATAGACGTCTGACATATCATCACTATAAAAAATTATAATAGGTAAAGTGGAAAAATATAAATTTGATCAACATCTATAAAGTATGGGTGTATAATAGGTTCTTCTACTTTGTATCATCATGTGTAGAAGTCAAAGATTATTAGCTACCTAACACTTGAATTTTTTGGTAACATGGTCTAGAGAAACGAGGGAGAAGATTCTAGTATGATGGAGAAGTGTGTTTTGAGAGGTTTATGCATAGTGCATTCATTGTGTTCAAGACTATCAATAGAATCTTCTAGATGCTCGAATGGAAAAGATGACCCAATGGCTGGAAATGTTCGGATTCGCGAGTCTCGATCCAACGGTCAATATTCAAAGTTATTCGTACACTATATAGTGGTAAGATAAGATGTCTAAAAACATGGATTATGGCATTCAGATCCATTACTCTTCAGACTATCTTTACAGAAAGGAACAATCTCGTCCTCACTCGGAACATTAAGAATGATATTTCCTGATATTTGGAAACTCACATCGTTGACATTGTTTACTACAAGAAGATCCACCCATGTACCTCTGAAAAGACAATTAATTCAAGAGCAATCTATCGCATTTACTTTTAGCTCAAGTTTGATCTAATTTCATTAAATTGTCAAGATGAAAAATCTTAGAAAGAAGTTGAACTTGTTGTAAAAACTATCAGTCGTGGTTTGTGATATATTAAATCGCCCCCAATGGTTACCTCCTAAAAACATAAAACTTTCAATGCAACCTACAATTTACTTGTAGTTCAAAATTGACCTAATTTCAATAAATCGACATAAAATCAATTTCAAGTGGGCAAAGTTAGCTATGGGAATAAGTTTGAGAACTCATAAAACACGAGAATCATAAGTACAACATGAGGGTCCACTATATATGTCTGAAATCTTGGCTTATGGCGTTTAGGTCCATATCCTTCGGACTTTGTTTACGAAAACAAACAATAATTTCATCATCACTCGGAAAATTGAGAATGGTCTTTCTTGATAGTTGGAAACTCACACCAGCGGTACTGATTACTACAAGAATATGCATCCATCTACCCCAAAGAGACATTTAATTAAAGAAAAATCTATCGCGCTGACTTGTAGCTCAAGTTTGAGCTAATTTTTTGTTAAATTGTCAAGATACAAAATCTTAATTAGAAAGTACTTAAAAACTTATTGTCAAAACTCTCGGTTGGTTTTCGATATATGAACTGAGCCCCCAATAGGTACACCTCCAAAAGTTTTTTGTAATTCTTTAGATGCAACCTACGATAATTTAGTTGTTGTAGTTCAAGCTTGACCAA
Source organism: Avena eriantha (assembly GCA_910589775.1). Lineage (NCBI taxonomy): Eukaryota > Viridiplantae > Streptophyta > Magnoliopsida > Poales > Poaceae > Avena > Avena eriantha. The sequence continues at coordinate 309,017,756 of OU342741.1, read as the reverse complement.
ATTTCGATAAATATAGGCATGAAGTCATTCAAGTGGGGCAAAGTTAATTAGCTATATAGGGAGTTTGAAAACTCATAAAACATGGGAATCGTAAGTAAAACACGTTGGTCCACTTAATATGTCTAAAATCTTGGCTTATGGCATTGAGATCCATATTCTTCAGACTTCCTTTACATAAAAGAACCATCTCGTCATCACTCGAAAAACTGAGGATTTTCTTTCCTCATAGCTAGAAACTCATTCCGACGACATTGTTTACTAGAAGAAGATGCACCCATTTACCTACGAAAATATATTTAATTCAAGAGAAATCTATCGCTCTTACTTGTAGCTCAAGTTTGATATAATTTCATTAAATCGACAAGAAGTAACTGAAGTGTGCAAAGTTTGCTAGGTAGCTTGAAAAATCCTAGTACTAAAAACTTGGGCATTATGTATAAGAAATCATTGGTCCAGCTTGTGTGATAATTGGGGTGCTTGCATTTTCTTTCAACTATGGTAGGTCTCGTAGGATAGAGGTGCTTGAGAGTTAACACGGTTGATGGAAGTACAACTTACATCAGGGACCTCATAAAAAATTACAATTGCATCCAAGTCCATCAATTTAACACAATGACCCTAAAACTGAATAATGAAGTGTGTGTGTTTTGAGGTTTGCATAGACTAGTGTTCATCGTGCTAAAGTCTATCAATAGAATCTTTCTCGATGCTAAGGGAAAATACAAGATCTAATGGTTAACAATGTTTGGATTTGCCAGTCTTGATCCAGTGGTCAATGTTAATTCGTACACTATACAGTGGTGGTATGGTATTGTAAGAGATAAGACAAGATAAAGATAAGATAAGAAGTACCATGAATGGCCGATCTGATGGTTGATCTCGTAGGAGCGAGGTGATTGAGAGTTAAGACGGTCAGTGGAAGTACAAGTTACATCAAGGATCTCATAAAAAATGAAAATTGCATGCAAGTCCATGCATGTGTTTAGCACAAGGACCCTGAACCTGAGCAATGAAGTGTGTCTTTTGAGGTTTGTGCATACTAGCGTCCATTGTGCTAAAGACTATCGGTAGAATCTTTCTCGATGCTAATAATGGAAAAGTAGATCCAACAACTAGCAAAGTTTGGATTTGCCATTCTTGATCCAACGGTCAATGTTCAAAGTTTGGATTTGCCTGTCTTGATCCAACAGTCAATGTTCAAAATAGGTTCAAAATTGCCTTCCCTCCTGATGTTTGGCCGATATTTTGAATAACCTTCCCTCCCGATGTTTGGGAAGCAAGGGAAAATTTTGAAAACCAGAAAACGTTGAATTATTGTGCCGCCAAGGACCAAAGTGGTTTCCTTCCTATGTACTCCTCATCCCTACTCCACACCAACGCGCGGCTGCCGAACATGCCAGAGAGACAGAGCCGCCATACCAAGGCACACGTGCGCAGCACCACGCTGTGGACGAGGGGAGAGAGATCAGCCGGACCAGTGCACAAGGGGAAAGGGGAGGAGAGATGGAGCATAGGGAAGGAGAGAGAAAACACACGATTTGTTTTGCGTGCATAGGTCCTGAAATTTACTACTAGTAGATTGTACACTGTAAGGCCGCAGGAGTAAAGCCATCATAACTTTGCTCTGACATGGAACCGCTTTCAACTTCTCTTCGCTGATGCCCTCTTCTCCTGCCAACGTTTTATTCTATCAGCATGTACATCACGTGGACAGAGGTGATCATATGTCCAAGCAAAGAGATATACTACTCCCGCATTGTGTAAAAAATCACACCTTAATAAGGCTCAGATAGTAAACGTATGACATATCATCACTATATAAAATTATAATTGGTAAAGCACAAAAAATTATAAATTTGATCAACATCTATAAAGTATGGGTGTATATTTGGTCCTTGTACTTTGTATCATCATGTGTAGAAGTCAAAGATTATTAGTTACCTAACACTTGAAATTTTTGGTAACATGGTCTAGAGAAACGAGGGAGAAGATTCTAGTATTATGGAGAAGTGTGTTTTGAGAGGTTTATGCATAGTACATTCATTGTGTGCTAGACTATCAATAGAATCTTCTAGATGCTAGAACGGAAAAGAAGATCCAACGACTAGAAATGCTAGGATTCGGGAGTCTTGATCCAATGGTCAACATTTAAAGTTATCCGTACATTATATAGTGGTAAGATAAGATAAGATAAGATAAGATAAGATAAGATCATGTAGAAGTCAACAATTATTAGCTACGAGGGAGAAGATTCTAGTATGATGGAGAAGTGTGTTTTGAGGTTTGTGCATGGCATTCATTATGCTGAAGACTATCAATAGAAACTTCTAGATGCTAGAATGGAAATGTTGGGATTCACGAGTCTTGATCCAATGGTCAATATTCAATGTTATTCGTACACTATATAGTGGTAAGATAAGATATATATATATATACTATTATAGTGGAGCAGTTTTGAATTGGATTCATATCACCAATCCTGACTGTTGGGCTGTTGGATCCAATGGTTCAGAGAAGCTGGATTCATGTTGAATAGTACCTAGAGCAAACTCCACCATGCATGTTCTAGAACCATCATGTCACCACCCCCAAAATACAACCTACTATGCTTTGAAATTTTGGGGTTGGTGACATGATGGTTCTAGAACATGGTGGAGTTTGCTCTAGGTACTATTCAACACGAATCCACCTACTCTGAATCATTGGACCTAACAGCCCAACGTTCAGGGTTGGTGCTATATATGGATCCAATTCAAAACTGCTCCATTATAGTAGTAGATATGGATAAAAAGCACACCTTAATAAGGCGTACTATGTGGCATCCGCTAATGTTCACCTTATACATAGTGGAAACTATAAAGTATCTTTAAGCCTAAGGTGCACCTCAAGCTAGTGTGTTGACCATAGAGAATAGAAAAATCATTTCCCTACTCTCCTTATTTCATATGATCATTTTCAAAAGGGGTTCAAAATTTTCAAGAGGCAAAATCTTAGTAGCTAGAAATCAAACAGTCTCAACTAATATATTAATTGACCGCTCGATGGGTACCCCCAAAAGCTTTTTTACATAAAACTTTCAAACCAAGCTACAATTTATTGCTTGTAGTTCAAATTTGACCTTTTATTTCGATACATCGACATAAAGTCATTAAACAAGTGGACGGGGTCAGCTAGGAACCTTGAAAACTCATAAAACATGGGAATCGTAAGTAAAACACATTGGTCCACCTAGTTAATATGTATAGAAGCATGGCTTATGGCATTGAGATCCATATTCTTCGGACTTTCTTTAAGGAAAAGAATCATCTCATCATCACTCACAAAACTGAGAATTTTCTTTCCTGATTGTTGGAAACTCACACTGACGACATTGTTTACTGCAAGAAGATGCACACATCTACTTCCGAAAAGACAATTAATTCAAGAGCAATCTATCACACTTACTTGTAGCTAAAGTTTAACTTATTTTCATTAAATTGACAAGAAGTCACCGAAGTGCGCGAAGTTAGCTAAGAATCCTAGTACTAAAAACTTGGGTATTACATATAAGAAACCTTGGTCTAGTTTGTGTGATAATTGGGGCGGTTGCATTTACTTTTAACCTTGGTAGGTCTCGTACGAGCGAGGTGCTTGAGAGTTAACACGGTCGGTGGAAATACGTACAAGTTACGTCAAGTACCTCATAAAGAATGAAAATTGCATCCAAGTCCATGCATGTATTTAGCACAAGGACCCTGAAACTGAGCAATGAAGTACTATGTTTTGAGGTTTGCGCATACTAGCGTTCATCGTGCTAAAGACTATTAGTATAATCTTTCGAGATGCTAAGAATGGAAAATAAGATCCAATGGTTAGCAATGTTTGGATTTTCCAGTCTTGATCCAACTGTTAATGTTCAAAGTTAATCTCTAGACTATATGTAGTGTTATGGTATTGTAAGAGATAAGAGACAATATAAAGATAAGATAATAAGTATTGCGAATGGCTGATCTAATGGTAGGTCTCGTAAGAGCGAGATGCTTGAGAGTTAACACAGTTAGTGGAAGTACAAGTTACATTAAGGACCTCATAAAAAATAAAAACTGCATCCAACAAGTCCATGCATTTAGCACAAGGACCCTTGAACCGAGTAATGAAGTACTATGCGTTTTGAGGTTTGTGCATACTAGTGTTAATCGTGCTAAAGACTATCAGTAGAATCTTTCTAGATGCTTAGAATGGAAAAGAATATCCAACGGTTAGCAATGTTTGGATTTGCCAGTCTTGATCCAACGGTCAATGTTCATATAAGTTAATACCTACACTATGTAGTGGTGGTATGCATGGTATTGTAAAAGATAAGAGACAAGATAAAGGTAAGATAAGAAGTACTACGAATGGCCGATCTAATGGTAGGTCTCATAGGAGTGAGGTGCTTTGAGAGTTAACACGGTGGGTAGAATTACAATTTACATCAAGGACCTCATAAAAAATGAAAATTGCATCCAAGTCCATGCATTTAGCACAAGGACGACCCTGAAACTAAGAAATGAAGTGTGTGTTTTGAGCTAGAGGTTTACGCATACTAGCGGTCATCGTGCTAAAGACTATTACTAGAATCTTTCTAGATGCTAAGAATGGAAAAGAAGATCCAACGGTTAGCAATGTTTGGATTTGCCAATCTTGATCTAACGGTCAATGTTCAAAGTTAATCCGTACACTATATGTAGTGCGTGATATGGTACGGTATTGTAAGAGATAAGACAAGATAAAGATAAGATAATAAGAAGTACTATGAATGGCCGATCTAATGGTTGGTCTAGTAGGTGCGATGTGCTTGAGAGTGAACACGGTCGGTGGAAGTACAAGTTACATATCAAGGACCTCATAAAATGAAAATTGCATCCAAGTCCATGCATTTAGCACAAGGACCCTAAAACTGAGCAATGAAATGTGTGTTTTGAGGTTTGCGCATACTAGCATTCATCGTTCTCATCAAGACTATTAGTAGAATCTTTCTAGCTGCTAGGAATGGAAAATAAGATCCAACAGTTAGCAAAATGATTGGATTTGTGAGTCTTGATCCAACTTGTCATCAAAACTCTCATTGGATGGTTTCTCATATATTAATTGTGACCCCCGATCAGTACCGCCAAAAGCTTTTTCGTAGAACTTTCATAGTAACCTAAAATTTACTTATATAGTTCAAATCTGACCTATTTTCGATATATCGATATAAAGTCATTAAAGTGGGTGGAGTTAGGTAGGCAGTTTTGAATTGGATCCATAGCACCAATCGTGACCGTTGGGCTATTAGATCTAATGGTTCAGAGTAGTTGGATTTGTGTTGAACAGTATCTAGAGCAAACTCCACCATGTTCTAGATATTTATTATTAATATACTTAATGTATGCCTTTTTATCTAACAAGACTATTGGTTAATAACAACTTAATGTTTGTTAAATCACATTTCATACAGTATATACGAGTGTGGCACGTGCGTGTGTCTGTGTGTGTGTGTGAAAACTTTGGATTGTGGCATTTATTTAGATCAATATTCTTCGGACTTTCTTTACGAGAGAGAATGATCATGACATCACTCGTAAAATTGAGAATGTCCTTTCCTGGTAGTTGGAAACTCACACCAACGACATTGTTTACTACAAGAATATGCACCCATCTACCTCTGAAAATACATTTAATTCAAGAGCAGTCTATCATGCTTACTTATAGCTCAAGTCTAACTTAATTTCATTAAATTGATGCCAAATCTTACCAAGAAGTTGAACCATACCTATATATCATCAAAACTCTTGGTGGATTCCCATATATTAATTGACCCCTCCCCCGATATATATGGGTACCTCCAAGAGAGATCTTTCGTCAAACTTTCAAAGCAACCTACAATTTACTTGTGGCAGTTCAATTTGTACCTAATAATTTTGATAAATCGGCATAAAATCAATCAAGTGGGCGAACTTAGCTAGGAAGTCGTAAGTACATGACGTTGGTCCACAATATATGTCTGAAAACTTGCCTCGTGTGTCATTCAGATCCATATTCTTCAGACTTGCTTAACGGGAAAGAACAATCTCATCATCACACTCAGAAAATTGAGAATGTTCTTTCCTGAGATAGTAGGAAACTCATAGTGATGGAATTGTTTACTACAACAAGATGCACCTATAGACCTTTGAAAAGACATTTAATTCAAGAGCAAGCTATATAGTGCTTACTTGTAGCTCAAGTTTGACCTAATTTCGTTAAATTTTCAAGATACAAAATCTATCTTAGCAAGAAGTTAAACCTATTGTCAAAACTCTTGGTGTTTTGTGATATATTAATTGACCTCTCGATGGGTACCTCCAAAAGCTTTTTCGAAAAACTTTCAATGCAACCTACAATTTTCTTAGACACGAGGCTACTAAATTTCTAAGCTACGTGTAGTAAGGGCGTGTGCAGTGTCTAGAAGTAGCTATGAAAACTACTTTTGGTCCAGCCTTTAGAACTGAAGTGGGTCCACACAACCATGCTAGCTAAAAAGAAAAACAGACTGATATCCACTGAATAGTGGGCCCACCCAATTGATTCTCTTAGACATAAGTCTAGCACTAGAATCATGATGTCTACACACTTGTATTCTGGTAGTCAGTTGTTGGACCTCCAAGTGCAGAGGTTTGTAGAATAGCAGCAAGTTTTCCCTTAAGTGGATCACCCAAGGTTTATCAAACTCAGGGAAGAAGTGGTCAAAGGTATCCCCTCTCAAGCAACCCTGCAATGAAGATACAAGAAATCTCTTGTGTCCCCAACACACCTAATACACTTGTCAGGTGTATAGGTGCACTAGTTCGGCGAAGAGATAGTGAAATACAAGTGGTATGGATAAAAGACAACGATGCCACAAAATAGCTTGATGACGTGGAAGAGACTAAAGACAAATTGAAATAAAGATGTAAGCAAGCAAGCATGTAAGAGATCTAGTTGCAAACGAAGTTTCAATGCTTAGAAACAAGGCCTAGGGATCATACTTTTGCTAGTGAACACTCTCATATAAATATCTTCTCTTCATGATACTACTCTAAACTACTCTCCGGTTGGACACTATGATCCATGGTAGGGCTATAATAGCACTCCTCAAAGCCCGCTTTCCCCATCTCGATAACCCCACACTCTCACCTTGAGCTCTAGATGGTTCCAACAAACACCACAATTTCATAGAGACATCCAACTCCAAATATAACTCATAATAAGTATTTATAATCTCTATCCTAAATGCCACCATGGTGTGCACGCTGTCACTTTCACACACATGGGGAGAGCAGAGATCTATTAAAGGACCTAAGTAGCAAAGTAGATCTACTTGATTACAAAGCTCATAATCACAATATGATTATGCATAGAGAGAGAGGTGAATACATAGCTACCGGTAGAGCCCTTAGCCTCGAGAGAGAACTACTCCCTCCTCATCATGGGACTCAGCAACATCGATAGAGATGGTGGTGGAGATCGATGAAGATGCGGCGGCGGCGATGCGGGGGAGTCCTTCCCCGCTGCCGGTATCATAGGGGAGCACCGCCCCTTAGGCCCCTTCCTTCATGGCTTCTTGGGAGGCAAAAACATGGTATTGGTGGCTGCAAATTCGTGGGTGGAGGTGTCTCCCACGAATTAGGTTGCCTCCCTTTATATAGCTTCTCGGATTCCCGTCATCCCATCTTGGGCTGCAGTAAATCGGGTCTATCTGGCCCATTCGTACTCGTAATCAGCTACATTTTATATCCACAATGTTTGTAGCGAAATTTCCCACATTTTGTAGTTGAAGAGTTTTCCGTGTGACGCCGTATTCGACCCGAAACATGACCATCTTTAAAAAGAGTTCCGAGACAGATTTTGGAAAATCCCAATTTGACTCCAACAAGGTTTCCACTTGTATTCTTGGTAATTCCTACACATTAAAGTGTAAAACAAGAACATTGTGCACTTTTGCAACTATTAGTAGGTTAGTCCAAATAAATTATAAACTTTATATTAATAGGAGTATCAAAAGCATATTATTAGCATAAAACCATCAAAAATTATAGATACGTTATGGACGTATCAAATCACCTTGAAGAATCTTTGTGTTAGCACTACCCATTCCACCGTTAAGATATATGTTTAAGACTTGACACCGTGCTTGCTTTGATGTCTGGGGCCAATGGGCTCACTACCATGGGGCCCCATTGTTATTAGTGGTCTAGTTATATCCTATAGCAATCAACAAATGTTAGCTCTGACTACTCTAGCTCTTCCTTCTCGATGAAGCCTCGACGCTTGGATTTGAAGGATGGTTACGAGGGCAATAGGTGCCTATGGTGACTTCGTCAAGCTCAGCCCCCCCTCCCACCGGACAGTCTGAAGACACAATCTTTTGGAGGTGCTCATAGGGGTAGGATATGCGTTCATGCGCTCATAGGGGTGAGTGTGTGTATGCATTTGTGAGCGTGTGCGTTTTGTAGTGGATTTTCGCAAAAATTAGAGAGATGGGTCTTCCGTTTGTATTAAGTTTTTCTCGGTTTTCCCAAAGTAATTGTAATGGTCACTGGTGTCTACGGTCTATGGGCTCACTACCGGGGGCCACATTATTAGTGGTTCAATTACATCCCATAGCAGCCAACGAATGTGAGCTCCAACTCCCTAGCACTTCCTTCGCCACGAAGCCTCATCGCTTGACTTTGAAGGATGGTTATGAGGGTAGTGAGAGGCGACATTCCCGTCAATATATAGCGAGGTTCCTATGGTGACTCCATCAAGCTCAAGCCCCGCGGGATCAGTCTCAAGATCCAGTCTTTCTGAAGTGCTCATAGGTGTAGGGTGTGCGTACTTGCATTTATAGGGGAGAGTGTGTGTACGCATTTGTGAGCATCTCCATTTTGTAATGGGGTTTTGCAAAAAGAGAGTGGGGCCTTTGGTATATTTATTGAGTTTTGATCTGTTTTCCAAAAGTATTCCATGTAATGCAAGTCAAACCAGGCGAGTGATTTTTGGGGGCCCATGGGCTCTCTAGCGTGGGCCCCAGTTATCAGTTGTTGAGTTAAATCCAATACGGAGTAGTAGCCAGCAAATGTGAGGACCGGCTCCCCTACCTCTTCCTTCTCCACGAAGCCTCTGCACTAGGCTTTGAAGGCGTGCTCTTTTTTCGAGCAATGTCGGTAGATTCAGTCATGCCGGTCCAGCGAACGACGTGGGATCTTGATGCGCAAGGCGTCCGGGTTAGGGTAAGTATGCCATAGTTCACGGTCTCAGTTTATTTTCTCGAATTCAGCTTATGGGTTCTATCCTTTGGGGTTTTTCTCTATTCTGCCCGTCTCGATCGATGATGTTTTCTAGGTTCAGATGCCGGCACGGATGGTAGACGCGGAGTGGTACAACATCGTTACCAATGCGGATCTCTGGCTCTGGTGCGACTGCACCCTGGCGCAAGAATATCATTTTGCGGCCTGAAAGTTGGGGTGTCCAGGCAACGCGGTACCTGAGTTCCCTGATATCATCCGCGATGACTATAGTTGGCGTGCCAAATACTCAGAGGGTCTTTTTCGGCACGAATTCAACTTTATGTTTCAATACAAAAAATCAGGCTAATGGCCGTCAAGTGCCCCCCCTGTCAGTTCTTGCCGTTATGTCGCTCCTGTCGCTTAGGTGTCAATTAAGCTTGCAGCGTTGGCGCCTGCATCCATTATGCGTATTCTTCTTCCCTAGAGCGGCAATCTGTCGGGCGTCGCAGCCATGGCACGGAGCTGGAACGTGGTCGAACCTGCTCGGCCTAGCTCTCCTCCCTATAGGCTTGCAGCGTTGGCGCCTCCATTACTCATCTTCTTCCCCGGAGCGGCAATCTATGGTCGCGGCCATGGCGTAGAGCTGGGAAGTGACGAAGCTGATCGGTCCCACTCTCCTCCCCATCCCGAGTCGGAGCTTGCCCTCACCTTGGACGCACCCATGGCACGGTCGGGGACGAGAATTGGTTCTCGGTGAGATCTATCACCTTGTCGACCATGCTCGGTTCTGTTTTCCCCCTCTAGAATCCGAGCTCGCCGTCGCCGTGGTTGCACCCGCACCAATTCTGCCACCTCTGCCGAGGTCTCTGTGGTAGCTCAAGTTCTAGGGCTCTCCAAGTTCTGCCATGTTGGGCTTGTAAGTATTGTTGTATGTTAAACTAGCAAATCTCGTATGTTCAAATCTATTGGGATGGACCAACTTCATTGTGTTTAATTATGAAAGACAAAATAAATGACTTCTCTCAATTTCTCGCATAGAAAAATGCATAGCTAATTTCGTATTCTCGCAGGAACTGGCCCCACTTGTTGAACCGGCGGCACTGCCACGATCTCCACGTAACCCCGGTGAGTTCTCGAACCAAAAGTTGCAGTTACCACGTTTCTTCTGTAGTCATTCCTCTTCCTCAGTCATTCCTCTGCAGTTTTTCCTGGGTGCTTCTTCTTCCTCTGTTCTGGAGCCGTCGGTTCATCTTCTTCTTCCTCTTGAAGGCAGTTCCTTGCAGGCAGTTCCTTTCACCCATTTTCTTGCAGGCATGGACGATGGGAAACACACAACAGAGACCCACTTGGTCCCTGCCCATGGCACCACGACTTTGATAGTGGTGTACACAAATGATGAAGCGACAGTGGAGACAACTCTCGCTAGGTTTGAGCAATTGCCTGAGAAAGAGAAGCACAAGTTTGTGGGGCTAGACTTGGAGTACACCCGTGCAAATAAGCGAAAAAATCCTCCACAAGAGATCGCTGTCATGCAAATCGCCATACATGAGGAGGTCCTCGTTTACCACTTCTGCAGGTATGTGAAATTTAAATTTGAGATCACCACTTTTGCATCCCTTGTTCCCTTACATCCCTAGAACCATCTAAGTGCAGGACTAAACCAACTGAGATGCGTTGTCCGGCTCTGGTCGAGTTCTTGTGTAGGAAAGGGATAACTTTCACTAGCATGGATATCACAAATGACACAATTATTCTTTCTCGTGCATTGATAAAAATCCCAGAGGGGCACCACATCGACATCCAAAATCTTTACAAGATCAAATCATACCCAGCGAAGGATGGCATGGGTGATCTGGAAGCGGAAATCATCGATAAATCCTATGAAAAACTGAAGAAATTTAAGCGACTCGATCACAACTACTCGGAGTGGAAGCCGATGAGCCCGGCGCGCCTCGAGTATGCAGCCAGAGACGCCTACATGGCGTACGAGTTGTATAGTGAGAAAGAACTGACTCAAGCAAGGAATGATCTCCACCAGGCCAAAGTCTTGTAGTACACAACTACGAGTATTGACAAGTGCATGAGGAAAAATGCAGAGAAACAATTGAAGCTGTGCAAGGTAGATGCTAATAGGAAGGAGTAGACAATTCGATCCTTGCTCTCGCAGGAAGATGCGCATCGGGCCAAGATTAGGAAGATCAAGGAGATGTGTGATAACTAGTTCTATTTAGCTTAAGCTTCGTGCCTTTTTAAGTTGTAATATTTGTACTTGTTGACCTATCGGTCTGAACTATTGGTCCCGGATTCCAGGGAGGAAAAAATTGCTCTGACCCCGCGTTAATTTGTGGAAAAATTTGTGATTTAGATCAATTTCTTCCTCGATTTAGATCTCTGTCCCGGATTGGGAACATAACCGTGGACCAAAGACAACATTTCTACTAGTGTATTCTGACACTGGTGGTTTTTTTAAACGTAATCTACGTGGATTGTGCCGCATGTAAATGGCACAACCACAATTTATAAAGTGGAAGCACGTACACCCGGTTACTGGAGATCCGGGAGCTTCGCCAGATGCAGGGAATGCAGGAGCAGAGAGGCAGTGAGATAGACGGGCTCAAGATTAGGCCAGAAAGTGGTACCCATTTCCTCCTCATCTGGGCATTATCGGTGAGAACATTGCTATTTATGTTGCCACGTCGTTGTGCAGCATCTGAAATAAGTTGCTGCTTCGTGGAGTGTGGCAGCTTAAATAATTTATTTATGTGCCACTTACACTCCGTCGTATTTGGAGACCTCCTGCCCCTCAGCATCGTGGAACCGGTGGATCATTGTTTTCAGATAGTAGTGGCACAATCACAATTTCAGATTCAACTAATGACTCGGGCGTTTCCAAACCCTAAGTCGCGGTACATTTTACTCAAAGAACGTGGGTAGATTGTTTCGTCCAGCAATGTGCCACACACAGAGCGATCAGAATTTAATAGAATTACATATATAGGTTCAATTTCAACACATTACTATGCATCTTCATTGCCAGCAGCCTTCTTCCGCAGCCTGGGTGCCAAGCCTTCACGTCCAATGGCTTCTTCATTTCCTGCCTTCTTCCTCTTCCTCGGTGCCAATTTTCCTAGCTTCACGTACTCTGCATCGCCGGGACAATGGGCACCAGAATCGTGTCCAACATCATCTTTTCACTCGTTTTTAATTTCTTCGGGCAGCAAAATGACTGACCCGACAGTCATGTTTCTAACCTTGTGGCACTTCCTATCAAAAAAACAAGACTGTTGCATAACTGCCCAATATCTACAGAGTAAATAAAACAAAAATTACAATTCAGCACAAACATACGAACCCCAAGCGACCTTTGCTTACCAGGAGCTAATTGCGTTCGAGCAACCACCCTGTCCAAGAATAGAAGGGCGACTCCCAGTTGCAGCAGCTTCCACATCCAGTACATCACATTTCAGCTCAAACATGGCAGCCGAAGCATACCTTTTCATCAACCCAATTAGCTGACTGTCACACGTTATAGGAACCATGATGCCACGTTCATCCATGAAGCTGAACTTTGCAGTCTGCTTTGGCCAGAATTCAACATGATTACGTAGAGCAGCAACCATACCAGATATAGTGCAGATCTGCGCAGACGCTTCATCCATCATGAAACAATGGTGTCCATACCTGTTGCCCTTAGAGTCGTACCTATAGAGGACTACTGTAACCAAGTAAGGGGGTCCGCACAGAGCCCACTTGACAGAAAAACATGGACAAAATATGTTTGTCAGCGATGGGCTAAAAAACAATTTGAGGTTCAGTAGCTAGCTAGCAGTTGTAACTAGTGCGAATAGCAAAGAGAAGGATAGATCACCCGCTTGTAGACAAAACTTCTTCTTTCTTGATAGTAGGATCTGCCATCCTCCAACCTGCTCGGCTCGTCGGCGGCAGAGGCGGGTTAGAGCCTCGCAACGGCGGCTAAGACATGCGCCATTTGAGCTCGGTATCAGCGACTTGGCGCAGCAACTGGGCGCAGCAACTTGGCCCCGGAAGTCAAATGTCCGAAGGGATCGTCCTGCCTAGAGGGTGGATTCCAATGCCACCGGTGCTAGGGGAAAGCTGGGAATGGATTTGTGAAATTGGTCAACGCATCTCTTAGCTGCTCGATTTGCCTAAGAGGTTGCCGCGTTGGCGCCCGCGTCACAGACAGATAACCGACATGTGGGTCCCGAACGTCTACTTCACGGGGCGGTTTAACGGAATGTTTGTATTTGGCAGGGGTGAGATGAGTTTTCCTCGAAATGGCCCCTCTCGGTAGTTGGCGGCCCAACTTTTCAAAACGTGGTGATTTCAGCCAACTTAGGTACCGCCATGCGCTGGCCTGCCAACTTTGGTACCGCAGACGAACAAGCCCCCCTGGCGCCCCGTCGCTGTGTCACGTTCACGAGAACGAACTTCGGTCGCAGGTTCTTGGGTTGCAACTACGAATTTGAGCATTGCATGTTCATTCACTGGGTAGATCTACCGCACTCACTTTCGCTGCAGCGCGCGATGATGTTGCTGTGGTTACAGCTCAAGATCCGCGATGACCTTGAAGAGGAGGAGCAGGAGCGCCATCAGATGCATGCCGAGGAGATGGCTGTAGAGTTAACGAATGTCTCCAACTCACTGCACTCAGTCGTAAATAGGATAGATGCTCTTAGATTTGGGTAATTAGAGCTAGACATTAGGTTCTTAACCAAGTATGGTCTGCAATCTAGATATTTAGCATGCTCATGATGCTTTTGGTGGCTGGCTGTAGATTCAATTAATAATTAAGTAATCCCATTTTGTTTACTAGTAATCACAATCTCATAGTACTGCCACATTAAATTACACTAGGTTAATTAATATGGGAATAGTTGACAGTCTGCTTACAGCCCTTCTGGAGTTTGTGGTTACTACTAATTGATCTGGTTTATGTGTTACTGCTATCTCTATCTATATACGAGTATCGCTACATTTTTTGCACATTTGTGCACCTCCCCCGCCGTGCACCTTCTTTACCCAGTAGCGTCCACCTTTTCATCGCATCAGTGCAATCTCTAGTGAGTCCGCAACCATCCGGATAGTTGTTTAGGTGATTGCTATTTGAAATAGTAGATCTATATGCCACATTAGGAAGCTGGGATCACCAGATGTAGCCCTGGAATTAGTTATAAGGTCCACAGAGAATAGGTAAGTATATGCTACCAAGAAGAGTCTTTTGAGGATGGGAAGCTTGCCCCTGGCTTTATTTCACAGAACGGTCCTCTACTGAACAGTGCAGATGTAATTTGCTGCATATCGTTCATAAACAGATTGTTGTTTGCTGGTGTCCTGCATTGCTGAGTTCTTTAAATTATATTCTTCATTGCGAAGGGAAACACGCCCAATCCTTGGCATCAGATTAATGCACGTATCCTTCTTTGCATTGCGAAGTTGATGTGTTCTTTCCTAAAATTTACTGGTTTTGCTGCATTTCATTTAGCATCATGCCATGTCCCACCCGTGGAGGAGGCATTATCGAGTGACAAGTGTTTTTATGTATCCAGCTGCTTTGCTGGAATTTCAGTAACCTATGCTTTGTCCTCGAAAACATTTTTTTTCGATAAAGAGCGCTTTATTACTTAAAATGTCCACTAAAATATACTGATCATTTTTGGTGCATCATGATTTGCAGAAACAAAGTCATTCTGATCTATTGCCACTTATTACTCAGGCCTGGACTGCTCATGTGCCAACTAAGAAGGCAAACTGTAACTACCTCGGTGAATTACACTCTTAGTTACATGCCTGGATGAGCGAAAGTGGTTAAAATAGTATGGTGGGGCCCGGGGCCACTCACGGTAGACCTTTCGGCCGTCCTAACCACTTTCAGAACATTGGGACAAGAACGAGCGGCGTAATCGGCAGGCGAAGGGATCAACTACATACACAAGTGAGTATGTATGCAAGCCACATACAACAGTCCTCAGAGCCATTCCATCTAAAAGAAAGGAAATATTGCAACGCCATACGGCAAGATCCAAATATCCTAGATAGACATAATAGTTTCGGATATCTCCTCATACATCAAACATCAGAGTATCAGGCGGAAGCGGAAAACAAGATCCGAGTACGGATTAGAAGCAAATCGGCATAAGATGCCACATAAATAAACACATCCCGCCCACAGATCTCACGGACCCCCATTCCCGGAATCTCTACACCGAGTGATCGTTGCCAACATCATCCGTCTCCTCCACCCAGTATCCATCTTGCGAGTACACCTGTTCATCTAAATCAAACAATTTATCGTGTGAGACCCTAGGGGTACTCAGCAAGTCTTTATGCCTCTAAAGGGGACACAACCTAGGGTGACGCAATTGCAGCAAAATATAATAACTAACAAGTCTATAGATACTCGCTAACTATCCGCCTAACCAATGATAGACGGATGTCCGTTAATTAAGAGTATGATTAACAGATCCATCCTCCTTCTCGCTTACCAACGAGAAATCGGACGAACATCCCCCATCCGTAGGCAGTTTTATTAACCATTCCATGAGTATTGAACTATTTACTAGTCAGGTACTTAGTCAATTTAAAAAGCGGTACTTTAGTTAGACTTGTCTATGATCGAGAAACTGTGCTCCAAGTCGTCCATAACCGCGGACGCGGCTTTCAGAAAGATTTACCCTGCAAGGGTGCACGAATAGCAACACACACTCGATCAACCTCGGAAAAACCAACTCAAAACCCAACAAGGCATTCACGACAAAGCGATCACAGGATTAAGAAATATTTCAGGGGGCCACCCCATTAAGCTACCCGCAACGAAGCTAGCTGACTCCGAGACGGACTCAAGGTTTGCGCCAATGGCTGTAAATGACTGGGAACCCGAAAATGTGACTGGGCCTGTTGATACCACGAAAACACTCCGCAATTCTTAAACAGTACAGGTGCTCCTCGCACAATCTTAAATAAAACAGTAAAGCATGGCATAAGTACAAGATAGTAACAAAACCCCAAACTACTTTGTGGCCCCAAGAAATAGAAATGAATCAAGCTCTGGCTCAGGGGGTCCATAAGGCCTCCCGCATGTGGATAGTGCGAATAGTCAAGGAACAGGAATCAAGTACTCGGGGTCCTACGGGACACAAGTGAGCATGAAAAACCAAATAGCAGATATTGCTCACTAGTGCCTCTTTCATTAGTTATCCCATTACTACTCAGGTTAAGTTGTTTAAGTACCTCATTATCCATCAGACACTCACATACCCTACACATGCTTGGCTACGACTCGCATTGCTCAAACAACTCCTGTAGTAAGGGCTCATGGGATGGAGGAACAAGCTTCGGTGGGGTTTAAAAGTAAATGCCATGCAGTACTTGGGATTCAATTTAATGCAATCGCGACTCAATGATGCAAGAATAAGATAGAGGCAATAGGTACTATATGTATGCAAGCATGTGGTAGTGCTTGCCTGGCAGCTCAGTTGAAGCGAGAGATGGATCTGGGTAGAACTCCTGTGATTCCTGGTAATTCTCCTGCTGGGCGTCTATTCGAAGAAGAACCAAACAAACAAGGGCCAACATAAATAAAGTGCACAAGCATATGAATTATAATGCGACAAGCAAACGAGCAAGCCATGATGAATGATGCACCGTTTACATGGCTTTAAAGTAGCATGGCATGGTGAGGTGTGGGGTACAAGAATAAAGCATTTTATTATTTGTTTAGTCAAGTTTTATTGCCATAAACAGTTCTGATTTTTAAATATGGCACGATGCATGCTTCAATTCGGAACAAGGAATGCATAGATAGAACGGGCCCGTCGCGCTGATCGATTTAGACATATTATTTGTCGAATTTGGAGTTGTAGAATTAAAGTTATTAATTTATTAAGAAAAGGGCATTTTATTGTAATTTTAAACATCTCGAAATTTTAAAGTGGTCAAACAACATTTTGAATGGCATATTTGAATTCCTCACATTTTTCTGATTCAAAAACATATATCATTTGTATTATTTGGATTTATAATTTAAAAGTTATTTTAAAAACAGATTTGAAATCTTATTTAAACATTTCTGAATTTGTTTTATTTAAACAGATAAATAGAAAAACTTTTTATACCCAGACGAATTCAACCCAAGCCACTGACGGGTGGGACCTGTACTGACTAGGAGAAACGGTGCGCAAAACTTTCCTCACCGCGGGCTTACCTAGCCCTCGAGGCAGACAGGTGGGGCCTGTGGTCAAATGGTCCCACGTGCCAGTGGATGAGCCCGCAGGGGCCACGTGGCAGCGAGAGGGACCGCGGGTTGCGGCCTAGACTTTGCGGGGGCCCTTTTGTAAAACGACAACGGTGGCCGACAGGTGGGGTCTAGAGGGAGCGTGGGGTGATGGAATCAAAATTTACGGTGCCTTTTCGTGAATAGACCACAGCGGCCAACAGGTGGGTCCGCAGGGACCATGGTTGAGGCAAAAGGGTGTGTGTGTGGGGGGGGGGGGGGTTTGCAAAGCTGCCACGACCACTGTGGATCTTCTCTACGCGTTGTCTGACGGAGCGCACGGCGCGGCGCAGCGGGGATTCGATCCCGCGACGCGGGGCGCGCGCGCAGAGGGGCGGTTCCAGCGCGGTAGGGCGGAGGTCATTGCAGGGTTCGGGTACGCGGCGAGATGAAGGTCCCACAACATGCAGCGAGAAGACGACGACGAACCCGCCGTGCACAGAGGGCGTTCGTCACCGTGATCTGCTCGTCTAGGAAGAGAAAAACAACAGGAGGTTGCCAGAGAGGTGCAGCAGCTCACCGGGAGTGCGTCGGTGGCGGTGGAATGGGCCGAGGTGCAGAAGATCGACGACGGAGCTGGCGGACCGGAGCTAGGGTTTGCGGCGGAGCGGCGGTGGTTCTGGTGGTCTTGGTTCTCCTCCTCCTCATTGTTGTGCACGGGGCGAAGCAGTGGTTCCCGCTGGGCCTCCCAAACAATCGTGGCACCACGCGCGCCTCCTCGATCTGTAGGTGGAAGAAGCGGCCGAGAGTGGCGGCCGGTGTTGGAGAAGAAGCAGAGCACAGTGGTTGGGGAGGAAGAGGGTTGGTGCAGGGCCAGGGGGAGGGGTACTAGGACACGGCAGAGGCGAGGGGGATGGGGATAAGGACGGGAGAGAGAGGGGATGCCGTGGGGGCTTGGGGTGGAAAAAGGTGGCTTCGGCCACCTTTCCTTCTCCCTTACGCTCACGTGGTGGCAGCCAGGGCAGGGTAGGGGTAGGGACTGCCAGGTGGGCTAGGGCGAGGGGTAGCTCGGTGTGGGGCCAGCATGGCAGGGAGAGAGAGAAATCAGAGAGGGGGAGGCTCGGGTAAGATCTAGGGTTAGCCTCGTCTAGGGCTAGAGGGGAAGGCTCGGGTTGGGGGTGAGCTAGGTTAGGTGTTGAGCCAGGTGGATTAGGGTTAGATGGTGGCTCGGGTTAGCTAGAGAGGAGGGTGGTAGGGTAGATGGTTATAATGGGGTAGGGTGATTAGAGTTAGGGTTTTGGAGAGAGGCATAAAGAGAGGGAGTTTATGGGTTTGGTATGTTCTATCAAGATCATGCAAGGGGTGAAGGGTGGAGCTAGGGTGATGGTGAGATATGGTTACCACTAAGTGATGAAAGGAGAGAGAGAGAGGTGGGTTTATGGAAAAGTGCTCACATGACCATGCATGGCACCTACACATGTGAGGGTGATAAGGGTGGAGATGGGAGAGATGAGGTTTGATGCACAAGACAAAGAAACAAGGATCAAGATAAGGAGGATTGAGTAAGAGAGAAAATGGAAGCTCACCAAAGAAAGCGTTCACTCCAAAAACCAAAGAAAACCAAAGGAGAAAAGATGGGGTGCTTTGCATGGCCCATGCATAAGTATTAAATGCCATGTTATAATCTTGTGAAAACAATAATAATGTAATAGGGCATTATACACATGCATCCCAAAATATGGGGTAAAGCCAAGCTTAAGGAAAAGGAATTGGATTCATCCAAACCCACATGAGCTAGATTAAATGGCAAAAGGAAATAAAAGCTCATGGGTAATTAGGATGGTGGAATTATAAGGTGGTGACAAAGAAAGGTGATGGAGTTAAATAAAAGATATGCCCCAACTCAACTTAGGCATCAAGCATTTATCAAGAACCAAATACAATATATCAAGAGTCAAGTACAATTACTAATGCATAAGAGAGAAGAACCAAATGAGAAGGGTTTTATATGATGCTTAAATGCAAGGTGGCATGATGACATGAGCATGATATAATTATGATGCAACAATTATATGTAGGAAGTAGCCATTATATTACTAAACCATGTAGCATTACATATGTTAGACAGATGGGATGCTACACAAACCCTGAAGTACAACCCTTTTCATGTCGGTTCTGTTTCCCATGTTTGGGAAATATGCCTCTATGGTTCTTTGCCATTTGTTGTACCACTGTGGAGCTTGCACGATGTGTGCAACTGAATTTGGATTGTGAAACGAGAATTTGGTTTATTTTTTTAAATGAGAATTTGGTTTAATTTTGGATTTGTTATCTGCAGTTTCCACCTTACTCATATTGCTCATGGCGTAATGGTGCTGGTCACTACAAGGATTTGACAATTACCCGTCTCCGAGAGAAATACAAAGCTCATAGACACATGATTTCGTGCCTTCAAGAGAAAGTGAAACACCAGGACGAATAGATTAGGGGCCTGAAGGAAGAAGTGTCCACATCCACTAAGAGGATAGCTGATTTGACTGTAGGATGGAATACATCAATTTCAGTTGCTCATGATGCTGCTGTTGATTTTCAAAAGTTCGTGGCTGACAACTTAGTTCCCGAGTTGCCTGATGTGGATGGCGACGAGCTGATTGGCTAGGTGTACGGCTGGATCATGGAACATGTGGGAATGCGAGCTAACAATCTTTTCAATTCGGCTCTAGAAGCAGATGAGACCCTGACAGAAATTCGAGATTCTCCACGCCCATACAGTCCTGATCCTGCAAAAGATGAGGAAATCTGTAAACCATATTGACTGCTCTACATTCATTTTTTGAAGGGTTTGAGTCTCTTGTGAGGATGACTGTTTGTTAAGTCAGGTACTATAACTATTTTTTTTCTCTGCTGGTGTGTGTTGTCCACGAATCTATATATTTGATGTACTATTATGACATATATACTGGACCTGGCTTTATGTGACTATATTTGGCAACAACAGTCATCTTATTCGAACTTGTGATGGTTTTTATCTTTCAATTTTTTTCCTTCTAAGATCTATTAATGATGATGTTAATGCCAGTTGCGAGTGATTTGTTAGCATGTTTCTGGTAGTAAACCAAAACTTGTAGTTGTAGATTGTGGAATTTCAGGTGGATGTTTGAACTCTAGATCTTGATGTCATAGAAAGGCCAGGCTTTTACCACCTGGAATATTTTACCCAGCAATTGATTGTATCACATGAATAAGTGCACAAACTTGATCTCTGTAGGCAGGAAACTGAGCAACACAAGTGCACAAACTTGTATCAGTCGTGTGGTTGCTACTATTAATACAACCGGGGTTTCGCCTAAAAAGCGGGGTTCACAAAAAAATAAAAATAAATAGTGGGGCGAAAGGGAGGGAGAGACCTCTAGCCTATCCGATCATGATGTATCCAATCGTGGCTATCCAAGATCCATGTGACATACATCTCGACCAATCAGAGCGCAGCCAAACTGAGCGCTAGTTGATGCGGCTGGTATATATGCGAGGGAGAAATGGAGGGAGAGACATCTAGCCTATCGGGCTCTCCTCGCCGTATAAGGTTAGGTGCGCCCATCAGGAGAGAGAGACCTCCAGCCCGTCAGATCATGATGTATCCAACGGTGGTTGGCCAAGATCCGTGTGACATACATCTCGACCAATTAGAGCGCTAGCCAAACTAAGACATTAGAGAGGGGAAAAGTGAGGAAATCTTTAGCGGGAGGGGAAAAGTGAGGAAAACTTTAGCAGGAGGGGAAAACTAAGTAGAGCTAAGGAAAACAAGGGCTCTCAGTTAAAAAATGACTAAGGAAAATTCAAGCTTTTGGCATAACAAATGGAAAATGTGTTATTTGAAAAACATAATCCATCTTGGCCGACATTATATTGTTTGCAACTCAAAGATACACAAGTGTGCCAAATTTGGCCTCATTTAGACAAAGTTAGTTTTGGGATGGGTTATGTTGGAGGTTGACTGAGTAGAAAGCCATGCATCTTCATAGCTAGTAGCTCATTCAAAGAAGTGGTTTAGGGAAGAAGTCCATTTCTCTTTATTTCCTTTTCCTTTATTATTCATGCTAGGTTTTAGTTAACATAACAAGACTCCATGAGAAGGTTTCACTATGTTTTGACTTCTTTTTTAATTAAACTAACCCTAAAACCATTTATTTGAATGTTATCACTGAGAAAAAGAAAAATGTGGCTGACTACAAGTAAATCCAAAATTTCCAATTTCATATGGTAAATCAATCCAAGATACACAAGTGCGCCAAACTTTGGATCAATTGGTCAACATTTGTTATGGTTTAAGCCATGAACTAGCTAAACCCCATGTGTTGACCACATGTCGAGGGAAAAACTGAGAAGTGCTAAGCAACTAGGTGCATGATAATAGAAACTTGTAATAACACATAGATTATGGGGTTATCCAACATACAAACTTGGAAGCGTCACAAACATTGACAATAGTTCAAATTTAATACAAACATTGATAGTAGTTCAAATTCATCATACAAATTCAAATTAATAATTCAAATTCATTTTTTTTCTTGTTCCTAGTGTTTTTCGCTGGAATATTCTCGGAGTTCACCACCTTGCTCTGGGTGATCTTGGCTAGAATATTCTCGGAGTCCACTGATCAACTTCACCCTCTTCATCTCCTAGAACACCCATGAAAAACAATGCATGTATGCAGGGTTTCCCATGGAGCTGCCATTGCCTACAATGGCATGTCCTGTCAGCCAAACTCACTGGATACCTCCATTGCCTATCTTTCCTATCAGTGTACGTTACCTCAGCCTCCATTCCTTTTCTAATGCATTTCAACTTCAGTTGTTTTGCCCTGTCATGCAATGCCTTAATCAAAGATGGGAGGATGAGATGGCCAGCATATACTGTTGATGCAATTCTTTGATGCAAATCGATTTTTATCATGATCATCTGCCTAATCTTATCAAATATTTGCCACAGCATAAGCCCTTTCAATGACTTGAACTTTGCATTAAAACTCTCTGCAAGGTTACTTATCACATTGTCCACCTTGCAAATTTCATTGAATTGGCTTCTTGACCACGCCATTCCATGATGTGCATCCAAGTACTCCTTCACCGCAGGTTTTTTTTTATACAACACTTCCAAATGATATAGATGCTTCCTCAAACTACATGTGTATGAAGCTGGCCATAGGTTGTGAGTATAAACTTTACCCTTGAATTTCTTTGTAAAATTCTGCACTAAGTGTCACATACATTCCCTATGCTCCAGTTTGGGGAATACTGCTTCTACAACTTTCTCCAAACCTTTGCAAGCGTATGTGTGGATAGTAAGTCCTGGTGGATGACCTATAAGGTCGCGCAAATTTCTCCAAAACTCCAAAAGCAATAGGGAACATCCAATTGTGGCCATCAACTGCAATAGCAGCTACTAGCTATCCTTCAAATCTTCCATGAAGAGTTGTTGCATCCATGTCCAAATAAGGCTTGTAACCATACAGAAACCCTTGCCAGCAAGCTTTGAAACAAACAAAAGCCCTTCTGAAGCACTCCTTCTCCATTGCCTTCCTTCTTATTTTGTACTGAACTGTATGCCTGTCTATCTGTACAACACTACCTGGACTAGCCATCTTCACTTCAGCTTTGAAGCTATAAAGCAACTGAAAACTTTCATTCCATGGACCATTGATCCTATCAAGACCCATTTCCTTTGCATAGAACATCCTCATGTAAGGTACTGTAATATTAAACTTTTCAGAAACTTTTTTTGTCAGCGTTGTTGCACCAAGTGATGGGTTCGCTCTCATCCAATCCATGATTGCATCTGCCAACCACCTAGTCTTTGCTAGTTTTGTTTTGTCCTTTGGCTATGCCCCCTTGAGGTGGACAAGAATGTTGGAACTAGTTACCTTTTATCTGAAACATAATGAAAATGTCAGGTATAGTTAACAAATTCTACATAATGAACTAAAATACACAACTGGTTGTAATACCTGAACCAAACTGCTCATGAGCATAGTCGATGCGTGCATCCTCCACCTACACCTCGTGTATGGGCACTTCACTGTGAACCTTGCTGGCTCACTCTTAATAATAACATAATCATTATTGGTGAAGATGCAATATGTAGTAAGGGCATTATGATAGTCCTGCATTGTTTCAAATACGATGCCTTCTGAAATCTTAGGATCGTTCCTATCCCACTCAATTACTGGCAAGTCCTCACCATCGTACTCGGCTAAAACGAGACTATCATTGTTCTCCTCGTTCTCTTATTCATTAGTGTCATCAAATCTGGCACCGTGGGCCAATTCCTCCGTGTATTGATCCTCTAGTGCCTATTTACTGAATCTATCTACCAATTCAGGAAACACCAACTCATCCTCATCATCTAGTGGAGGCGCTCCCTCGGCATTATCTGCTTCATTCTCCACAATGGCCACATGAGCAATTTGGCTTACACTCATAGTGCGAACAGATGGTACTGCTATGGACCTACAAGGAGCGCGGAGGTGCACACTATTAGTAGAGACAACAGAGACACATGATGCCCGACCACGAGATGATGCCTGACCACCAGATGATGCTTTAGCCCTCTTTCCCATGTGTTCAACTTTAGGTTGCACATGAAGACGAATTCGACCAAAACGTTCGACAACATTCAAAGAGAAAAGCATTACCAGATCAGCTTCGCTAGTTAGTGGGAGAAATCTTTGCTCGCTAATGTTGAAATATTGCAAATCAACTGAATCGCCATTTCTCTAGGGGAATTTAGAATATATTTTATCTTTCAAATCTCTAAGAGTTATGGAGGTTGCAACCACCGCTGGGAAGTAAAATCCAGAGAGATACCATTCACAACCACGAATTACGCTAGTATCCAGTTTAATCGCTAGCCGAAATGCCAACACTGGATCAATCCTATTCGAAAAGCAAGGGAGTTAGCTGAGCACCAGTGATTCACGCTCAATTACTTCCTATAATCAATCCACAAAGGGAAACAATACTTACCTAGATGGAATCCATGTGTTAGATCCCTCAGATTCCACCCAATCTTCTCCGTGCTCGACGGGGAGGACTGGTACACCTGCGAACGTTGCATACTATTCCATGAAAGGGGTAGATCTAGCGGGGGAGGAAGCGGAGCAGGAGTAGGCTCCGTGGCTAGGGGGAGGGGCGGCTCAGGGCCGAGGACGACATAAGGTAGGAGGGGCTCTTAGGTAGGAGGGCACGATGGCGGGGGATCGGAAGGGAGGTGCGGTGTTGGAGCTGTTCTAGGCTTGGAGCGAGAATGGCCGGTCCGATGTGTCTCCATGCGACCCCACCCTTCACCACTTATGCAAGAACCATCCCAACACGGCCCCACCCTTCACCGTGTATGCAGGACCCGTCCCAACACGGCCCCACCTGTCAGCATGTAACGATCGAGGCGACGTAACATAACGCTCAACAAGGACCCGCCCAACGTGGTCCCCCCTATCAGCATGTAATGGTCAAGCGTTTGACCTGAGGGCATCCACCCGTCCGAGCGCATGTGAGGGTTTCAGAATGGACTGAGGGTAAAAGTGAGGAAAACCTAAGCGGCTGGGGAAAACTAAGTACAATTAATGAACCAGGGGCACGAAAATAGAAATCCCTTTGAAATAATAGTATCGAACCCACAGAGAGCTATTTGGTTAAGGTATTTATGCCCCTTGTCACTGTCTACCAAGAGGTACTTGTAAGACACCTTTGATTTCAAGTAAAGGGTGTTTCAAAGGTTTTTGGTTTAATGCGGAAAAGTAATTAAAACAAGTAAAACAAAAAAAATAACAAAAGTGTTTGGAATGGTGGTTGAACTCAGTAAGGCTAAAGCATTCTCGAGGATGTAGGATACGCCACTAGCATGTTGTAATTAATCATAATTAGGATAACCTATTTCTTATGTCATGACATGTGTGGAGAGAACTCCATAATAAGATATTCACTACAAGGCTCGTAGGCAGTCACATTGTTGAGCCAAGAATGAGATCATCTCTAAATAACCACCTCGATGTTTGAGAGCAGCCACCCATACAGACCACCGCAACTAAGGGTCTCCCCGTGGATATCATAATTAGCTTAGTGAATCTCTCTTTATTCCTCCTTCGACCATGCAGGTTGCTAGCCAGTGCTTCTAGTCACAATAGCTCCGGGCACACTTCCAAACACGTCCAAAGGATTTCACCCTTTTCCTTAGACCCAAAGGCAAATGATATGTGACCGACTACACATACCATCTAAAGAGCGAGGGATCAAACACACATCATAGATCAATAGATCATAGACACAATTAATAGATCATATTTCTTTCATTTCATAATAGTGCCAGGGTTTCTCCATCTCCCCAAGACCGAAGGAAACTACTCACACATGGAAGAAATCAACAATGTTATCATAATCAAATGTATGGATAATAGTACGGGGATGAACCTAGTGCAAACCACAATTGAATATGAAATTACAACAATATCTAACGAATGGAAGATGGTGATAGTACTGGTGATGGTGATGCAGCGGTTGATGATAAGGGGATGATGCGATGTCCTCCAGTGATCCGTGAAGAAGCAAGGATTTGCCCTTCTCCAAGTTCCTCCTCCTGATCCCTTTCTTGTGTGTTTTTTCATGGATGGAAATTTCTATGAATGTCACATCTGTGATCCATCTTCGCGACGTGAAAGTATTTGATGGGGCGGTCATGCTGCCACATGGTATGGGCATATGGTATGGGCGGGCTCCGCTCGTACCAGTGGTCATTAAGATCCCCGCGTCCTCCAATGCGTGTGCAAATCTTCCAGATGCATAGATAAATCAATTAAATGACTTTTATAACTTAAAAATTCCATATTACAACATAATATGATAGTTCCAATTGATATGTTCATAAGAGACTTAGTAATTCAGGATCATGTTGAAACAAGGACAAAAGGTGTGCTCAAACGCAGTAAAATACCAAAAACCCGATTCTACTTATGCAAAAATAAAAGGTAAATATGCTTTAATTTTGGACTCGTCAATTGTCCATGAGTCTTTTGATATGCGAGGAATGTTTGAAACATCATATACTTTCTGGACACCTCTAATTCATTTTTTTTCTAAGGTCTTTATGGCAGCTAGCAACATGTCTTTGTACCACTAATGCCACCTCATAGAAAGGAAATGGAAGAAAGTTTTGTGTTGAAGTTTTTGGACAGGGAATGGAGGAACACCACACTAACAGCTATCCAAGTATGGTGAAATCGATAAGCTTGGGAATTACCAAGGAACCCCACTATATATATTATACTCTCGGTTTGCAAACCTATAAATTTTGTTTTTTGAGCAACATAAGATTATCATAGAAACTTTGAGCATTTATATCTAGTTTTATGTTTAGTTTTGCATGTTACCGTTTGGAATAAATAAGACCACCATGATAGATGTTTTTCATGCTTAAGAAAGAGATACTAGAACAAATGAATGTCAAGTTTGAATGCCATGATAGAAGCAAAAAAGGTAGTAACAAGCTATGCATGTTATTGCTTCTAGTTATATTGTGCATATGCTTTATGGAATGATAACTTACAAGTGTTTTATCTAGTGCTAGTTATTATTTTCAACATAGATAGATAGTACAATTCTTATATTGCGATACGGATCAAGCCGATGATCCTATAGATTTGTCCCAATCTTTGACAGCGAGTCAACCAGATAGATGATCTCCCAATAACGCGATGAACGTCACCTGATGAAGAGGAACGAATCCAGCAAGTAACATGATGAAGATCACCACGCCTCAAACCTGAGCACGACAATCCTTGATGATCACCAGAACCTTCACAGCAATAATCGGATAAACTGTATCGCCGTCCCTGGAGGGATGATACACGATGGAGCACAATATAGTTTTTTAGACTAAACAACTGAACTCCCCTAAACCCTAGGTGGCTAGCTCCTTTATATAGGAGGCCTGCAACTCGTCGGTTGGATAGACCCAAACCGAACACACAACGGACTCGAACCCAACCTAGAATCGGACTCAATAACATAGCAATAATATTTAACACAACCTTAGACTAATCATTACATATTGTAGGTCATCCTGGCGTGCCAATCATCAATGGGATGCGTCCGCATCACCTAGCTTGGTGGAGTCCTAAAATTAGGCTTCACCTCCTCCTTCATGCCCATATCATCATGATACGGATCAAGCCGATGATCCTATAGATTTTTCGTAATCTTTCACAGCGATTCAACCAGATAGATGATCTCCCAATAACACGATGAACGTCACCTGAAGAAGAGGAACGAATCTAGCAAGTAACGTGATGAAGATCACCACGCCTCAAACCTGAGCACGACAATCCTCGATGATCACAAGAACCTTCGCAGCAATAATCTGATAAACTGTATCGCCGTCCCCAGAGGGATGATACACGGTGGAGCACAATATAGTTTTTAGACTAAACAATTGAACTCCCCTAAACCCTAGGTGGTTGGCTCCTTTATATAGGAGGCCTGCAACTAGTCGGTTGGATAGACCCAAACCGAACACACAACAGACTCAAACCTAACCTAAACTCGGACTCAATAACATAGCAATAATATTTTACACGACCTTAGACTTATCATTACATATCGTAGGTCGTCCTGGCGTGCCAATCATCAATGGGATGCACCCGCATCACCTAGCTTGGTGGAGTCCTAAAATTAGGCTTTACCTCCTCCTTCATGCCCATATCATCACCCCCCTTCAAGAAGCGTTGTCCCCAACGCTTGCGGGCTGGGTCGGAAAGGTGGCGTGATATGAACAATAGCTTCACGCGTCTTGGCCATCTTTAAGTCTTGCTTGCCTTCCTCACCACATCCTCCCTCTTGGCCTACTCGACTTGATACAGCCCTCGGCGCCTGCACCTCCTTGCATCTCCATACGAGCTTGGACCTAGGTGCCTCCGTCTTCTTCTTCTCAACTCTTGTTGGAACTCGTGGTTGCTGAACATGGACCTTCTTTGCACGACCTGGCATAAGATGAGTAATACCTGGACCACACAACTGATGAACATGTCCATCCTTGCCTCTATGCATCCGCACAACTGTCCCAACAAAACGCCTCACAGGTGTGCTACCAAAACTGCTCTTGTTACCCCGCTGCATCACATGCACTAGAACATCAGGAGCACAACTATCATTCGTCGAACACCAGTGTCAACACAAATAACCTTCTGAACACATGCTGCAACATCCTTCATCTCAGCAATAAGAGGATGCACTTCAATTTTCTTGTCACTCACAAGTTCCACTGGCTTGTCATCTACAGGCATAGCTAAAGCAATATCAACATTGTCGCACTGCGCATCATGCTCTCCATCCCGCACCTTAGCTAGCCGAGATTTTGGCTTAGCCTTGTGCACCTTCTCCTTATGTACCACCAGATCTACATCAGACTTTATGTGATCATCCTGCATAGGCTTCAAAGTCTGCTGTTTGCCACCATCCACAAAAGAATATGTATTTGCTCTTCTAGCATGTGTAACGTTGCGATCATACTGCCATGGATGACCAAGTAACAGCCCACATACCTCTAATGGAAACACATCGCACTCAATCTCATCAACTTAATCACCAACTGTAAATGGCACACGCACCTTATGAGTTACCTTCACCATACCGCAACTATTTAACCACTGTAGATGCTTAGGTTCAGGAATACGCCATGTGGACAACCCCAACGCTACCACCATCGCCTTGCTAATGCCATTAGTATAGCTTCCTCCATCAATAATCAACTTGCATGCTTTGCCTTTGATCATACACTGCGCCTGAAATAAATTCCAACGCTGGCCCTTGTCAACTGTCATGCACGCATCGACTTGTACGTTGTTGAGATGCAAATTCAGCCCACTCAATGGTACAGCATCCTAAAAACTCACCACCTTGTCTAGCTCCTTAGACTTCTCCCAAAATCTAGTGCACAGAAATTGCTTCAAATCTACCCAACTAGGTGTTGTTATGCCCTTTGCGGTCCTCTCTTCCTTCCACCAACTAGCCACAGTATCATCCACACGCCAGTGTGCAAGAACAAATTCAGTGCGACCACCAAACTGGGAATCGATTGAATGACATTTGGCGAAACCATCATCCATGCCAGACCTCCAAGATCTAAACTCCGCATATGTGGCAGAACTCTCCAACTTCCATTTTATATCTGCAGAATTAAGTGACAATCCCACAAAAATAGTAGTGTAGTCAAAGTACACATCATCCGCTCTGTCTATCTTACGAATTTCCTTTTCAATTCCCATATTAATCCTTTCCTAGAGTCCAGGTGATTCTTGGTTCTTCTCCTGTTTTATTTTATGTACTCTACGTACCAAGGCTGGACTCACGAACGGAATTAACTCCTCAGCAAGAAAAACTTTGATTGTAACCAGCCTCCCTCAGGGACACAGCTGTCTATCCCAAGGCGTACAAGTGAGCGACGTGGTACTCCTGGAATATTTTTTAGCGATCGAACCTTCCTCCTGGTTCTCGCGAGGACTTCTGATGGGCCGGCCCACGCTGGGAGTTGGAGCGCGGGCGGGCGGTTTCACGGTCTCCTAGGACGAGACCGAGCGATCCCCTGACCGGGGCCGCGCAAGGCTGTCGTGCTGTGCGGGGCGAGATCGAGGAGATGCGATCGCTCCATTTCTTTTTTTGACTTGGCGGCTGCCTTGGAGCGATCCGTACGGCCAGGCGAATAGTCCAGCGGTGCGGAATTCCCTTGATCGGATCTGGCGGCGGCTGGCCCCTTTTTTAAACTGGAATCAGATCTGGAATGATCTCTGGAAAAGCCGATCAGATCTAAGATAAAAACCGATCCCAGCGATCTCCAAAATTGCTATAGACTCCCCCGATTGGATCTAGCAATAGTAGATCAATAGCACTCTCCAAAATCGATGGCAGAGGCAATCCAAATCAAGAAACTCAATCTCGATCCTGACTTGCTGCCGATTGTAAAAACTCCTGATGAAGAACAATCTAAAACCGATCTGTAAACTACTTGTAGAAAAACAGTCCACAGATGATCCAAAAACACCCTGTGATCAACGAGAGCTCTGATACCACCTGATACGGATCAAGCCGATGATCCTATAGATTTGTCCCGATCTTTCACAGCGAGTCAACCAGATAGATGATCTCCCAATAACGCGATGAACGTCACCTGAAGAAGAGGAACGAATCCAGCAAGTAACATGATGAAGAACACCATGCCTCAAACCTGAGCACGATAATCCTTGATGATCACAAGAACCTTCGCAGCAATAATCTGATAAACTGTATCGCCGTCCCTAGAGGGATGATACATGGTGGAGCACAATATAGTTTTTATACTAAACAAATGAACTCCCTTAAACCCTAGGTGGCTGGCTCCTTTATATAGGAGGCCTGCAACTAGTCCGTTGGATAGACCCAAACCAAACACACAACGAACTGGAACCTAACCTAGACTCGGACGCAATAACATAGCAATAATATTTGACACAACCTTAGACTTATCATTACATATCGTAGGTCGTCCTAGCGTGCCAATCATCAGTGGGATGCACCCGCATCACCTAGCTTGGTGGAGTCCTAAAATTAGGCTTCACCTCCTCCTTCATCCCCATATCATATTGTCTATTAGAAATGATATAGTAATATGGACACTTTTTTCATGCTTATCGAAGGTTAAACAGTTACTATTGCTAGCCCCACCATATTGAAACATCCTCCTTTAGAAAAAAACTTAGCTATCATACTAGGGACAACATACCCAAATATGTCATGATATATCCCGAAGCATAATATCATGTGTGAGTCATTATTTATCTTCCAAACAATATCAATTATGGGTATGGGTGACATAGATCAGTTAGTTGTGGGGTGACCACGAACTCATAGATCATAAGAGTACCCTTTGCGAGTAGAACAAGATTACGCATACGATAAAAGATGAGGGAACAAAACCTCCAAGAAGGGGTACTAACGCTAAGCTGAGGGCAAAAACCATCCATTGATGACATGAAAAAAGTGAGAGAGTGAGTATCTAGGAGGCTAGGCCTTAATTTCTACGCACTTCTATTCTTGTAGACAGTTGTTGGGCCTCCAAGTGCAGATGTTTGTAGAACAACAACAAGTTTCCCTTAAGTGGATTACCCAAGGTTTATCGAACTCAGGGAGGAAGTGGTCAAAGGTATCCCTCTCAAGAAACCCTACAATCAAGATACAAGAAGTCTCTTGTGTCCCCAACACACCCAATACACTTGTCAGGTGTATAGGTGCACTAGTTTGGCGAAGACATAGTGAAGTACAAGTGGTATGGATAATTATAAGTGGTAACGGTGCCAGAAAAGAGCTTGATGGGTAGAAAGAGACTAAAGGCAATCTGAAATAAAGATGGAATCAAGCAAACATGTAATAGATTTAGTTGCAAACGGTGTTTCAATGCTTAAAAACAAGGCATAGGGATCATACTTTCACTAGTGAACACTCTCATATAAATATATTATCTTCATGATACTACTCTGAACTACTCTCTGGTTGAACACTCTAATCCATGGTAGGGCTATAACAGCACACCTAAAAGTAAGCCTTTCCCATCTATATAACCCCACACTGTCACCTTGAGCACTAGATGGTTCCAACAAACACCACAATTTCATACAGACATCCAACTCCAAATATTACTCATAACAAGTATTTGTAATCTCTAGCCTAAGTGCCACCATGGTGTGCACGCTGTCACTTTCACACACATGGGAGAGCAGAGATCTATTAAAACACTTGAGTAGCAAGGTAGATCTACTTGATTACAAAGCTCATGATCACAATATGATCATGCATAGAGAGAGAGATGAACACATAGCTACCGGTAAAACCCTTAGCCTCGAGGAAGAACTACTCCCTCATCATCATGGGAATCAGCAACAGCGATGGACATGGTGGTGGAGATCGATGGAGATGGCTCCGGGGGAAGTTCCCTGTCCCTGCAGGGTGCCGGAATAGAGACTTTCTGTCCCCCAAATCTCCCCTTCGGTGGTGGCGGCACTTCGGAACTTTTCATGGCTGGAGGCTTGACCCCTTAGGGTTTTTGCATCGGGAGGCATCTTATAGGCGAAGAGGCAAGGTCGGTGGGCGGCCTGGGGGCCCACACCACCTGGTGGTGCGGCCAGGGCTAGCCCGTGCCACCAGATGGTGTGCCCACCCTGGTGCCCTACTCCGTCTCTACTTCGTGTTTCCGTGTTGCTCCGGGAAAAATAGGCGTATTGGCTTTTGTCCCGTCCAATTCCGAGAATATTCATTTTCTAACTTTCGGGAACCATAAACAGTAGAAAATAGGCAACTAGCACTGTGGCATCTTGTTAATAGGTTAGTTCCAGAAAATGCATAAAAGTATCTCCAAATGTAGACAAAACATAAGAAAGTAGATATAAAACAAGCATGGAACATCAAAAATTATGGATACGTTAGCAACGTATCAACATCCCCAAGCTTAACTCCTGCTTGTCCTCGAGTAGGTAAGTGATAAAAAGAAAGAATAATTTTTTAGGTGACATGCACCATCATAAACTTTATCAAAGTATTTGTAAAACATTGATAACTGGGATCATAGTACTTCAACATAGCATGAAAGGTAAAGTTCTAGCAATAAGACATAGCAACTATGTTGCAACATGAAAAGGCACAAACAAATGATTCATGGATAGCAGTGCTTTGCAAGACGTTTGTTTGTTTCACATAAAGAAATCATAGCATAGTGGCATTCAGCTTGTCCCTCATAGAGTAGCAAACATAAATGCATAGGACACCTTCAAAGTTCATAAGAGTGACTAGATACAAATAGTTTAAGAACAAGCAATATCAAGTTATGCATCAATCAACAAGTCTTGGGACAATGCTTAAGAATGTCCACTATGCTCTCTCAATAGGTGCATAAAGATAGAAGATGGAGACTCAACATAAAATTAAAAGAAAGGCCTTCATAGAAGGAAGCAGGGATTCAAGTTTCATAAAGAGCTTCCAAAAATTATGGTACTTATTAGCTTTCAGCTCTCATTGCCCCTATCATAAGCATCTTGAAGTGATTAAGGTTAAAGTGAACAAACTATGGAGTATATGCTTGACAAAGTATAAGTTGGAAATCTCATGTCCATTGAATACGAGGGCCGCTCCTCATTCTACTCAAGTTTAGTTATCGGTAAGTTCTTGTCATAGTAAGTACATGTGTATCATAGAGAACCACCAACGGGGTACCCCTTGCTCAATGATACAGAAGAATCCCCATATAAAAATGACAAGGCAAGAAGACAACGAGCATCTCAGCAATCTTCTTATTTACCATGGGAAAATGTTGATTTTTTCTCTCTTTCCTCTTTTATCATATATCTTTTTTTTATTTTTCCTCTTTTTTCTCAATATCTGACTCTTTTTTTATAAGAAGAATGCTTCATAGACAGCTCATTATGGTTACGCTGCAGGTTTCCACCATGACGGCATGGATTAGACCGGCGGCCTAGGCGTTTCTCTAACACACATACATAACTCCATGGACTTACAAGCTCCCCTATCATTTCACATCGACGACATCCATCGACAAAAGAGCATGATATCAACTAGGTACAAAGTACAAGTGCAATGTTGAAAGCGTTCCCCATAACAACATGGTTCTGCTAATCCCCAACATATATGTGCAAGCATATACAACAAAGACAACGCAATGGTTCAAGTTTCTTAAGGGCAAGAAAAGTAAAGTGTGCCATCAAGTTCGTGAGAGCTTTAATCACTAATTTTCGCATAACAAGTTTAATTCGGAAGGTAGATAAAAACATGAATATACTTGGAATAGAAAATGCTAATAGGTAGGTATGGTGGACTCTTTGGAATCACTTGGTTTTAGGAGTTGGATGCATGAGTGGAACTCATACTTGGTTACGGAGGCTAGCAAAAGACTGGGAGCGACTGACTAAGAGAGCAATAATGGCCATAATCATGCAGAGCGACAAAACATCATTAATCAAAGCATAAAGTGATATTACAAGTCGAAAACTAAAGGATCATAAAGGCTATGGTGACTTGGGATAGTCATAACATGGTGTGAGCATGCGCCAAGTCAACCCAAATAAAGCATCAAAGGAGAATACCACAATACCATACTTTAATATGCTAAAACAACACATGATTCTTCCAAGGCACATTAAGCAATCTCAATTGTTTATAACATGTCATGCTACAGCAAAAATTACTAAGAATAAAGCCAAAAAAATATCAAGCATGACATGATAAAGTCTAAGTCATAGTCAAAAACAATCTCCCTTTATACCACTTAAGCATGAACTTTCCTACTCTCTTCCAACACCAATCGACTTATTTGAAACAACTCACAAAGATAATAATCAATAAAGATCAGTGAGCTTGTCTCAAAAATCCAAAAAGAAAAACTAAAAAGTGCTAAGATGAAAGCACAAGAAAACTAAGGCTAAACACAGTGCTAGCAAAAGAGAACATTCACAGAATAATAAGAATGAAAACTAGAGTGTTCTAGGCAATGAAAACGGAGCATGTCTCTCTCCAAAATAAGTGTGTTGGGATCCAACCAACTTATTTAAGCAAACCAAGAAAAATAAGACTAAAAAAAAAACAAAGACGCTCCAAGAACAACACAACTATGCATGAAACAATAAAAACGAAGTGTCTAGAAAGACCTGAGATTTTTATTAATGAAGAAGGGGATGCCTTGGGCATCCCCAAGCTTTGACGTTTGTACTTCTTGGATATTTCTTCGGGTGACACGGGTGGCATCCCGAAGCTTGAGTTTTAGTCCATTCTTCATCTCGTTACATCATTCTCTCCATACACCTAAAATTCTTCCTTCATACAAAACTTCACACAATCTTTCTTAGCAACATTAGTGCACTCAAGATAATAAGTCTTTGGGTTCAGTTTCAACACCAATAAAACTTCCATTAAAATACAAGCTACTGTATCACTTCCCTTGAAAATCTCAATTCCCCAAAAAGAACCCAAAAAGGAATCAACAAGAAGCAAATGCAAATAATGACAGAAAACTGTCAAAACAGACCAGCAGGTAAAAACCAATTTTTTCAAAGACCGTTTGTTGCTCAAATCGAAAAGTGTTAAACTAACAAAAGTTAAATAACAACCTGGGGCAGAAGAAAAAAAATTCACGCCTCAAACCGACGTACAGAGATTTTACGCGAATTTTTACTGTGAAGCACAAATATCTGTTTCGGGACAGCAACTTTTCCAAGCATTACTTCTCTCTCATTAGAGGTTACTCTTGGCACAAAAAGCAAATAAAAAAGATAAGGAGCGGTTATTTCTGAAGTAATAACTTCCAAGACTCATCTAAAACTTTTGGGTTATCTCCCAATAAGTACTTTTCTTTAACGCCTTTAAGTTAGGCATGATAGTTTGAGAAGATGCTCACATAAAAAATATGAATTGAAGTAAAAGAGAGCATCAAGAAGCAAATTCAAAGCACATTTAAGTCTAACCCACTTCCTATGCATAGGAATATTGTAAATAAACAAGTCAAGAAAGCACAAAGCAACAAGCATAGTAAAGCAAAACAAGTGCAACTTCAAGACTTTCAACATAAAGAGGGGAAACTTAATATTATTGAGATGCATAAAACCATGTTTTCCTCTCTCCTAATAACTTTCAGTAGCAACATGAATAAAATTAAAAATATAACTATCACATAAAACGTTCTTATCATGAGACACATGCATAAAAGAATTAATACTCCCCACGTAAACATAGTCATTCTTATTAATTGTAGTGGGAGAAAATTCAACAAAATAGCTAGCATTATTATTCTCATCACCATAATCATCAAATATAGGAGGCATATTGTAATCATAATTAATTTTCTCCTCAATAGTAGGTGGACTTAAAATATCATATTCATCATTGCAATCATCATATATTGGAGGTGTAGTATCATCATAAGCAATAGAATAATTATCTTCCAAAGTGTGTTCATTTGTAAACATATCATCATTGCAAGGAACATGGATATCACTAATAGTACAAAAATTATTAATATCATCATTTTCAGAATTGGAACCGAAGAGATTTTCAATATCAAAAGTAGTGTGCTTTTCCCAATCATGATCACTACTATAGGTAATAGGCATAGGAACATCAACGAGTTCAGACTCATCAAAAACTATAATAGGAGCAACATGCTTAGGGGAAAATACGGTTTCCTCTCTCCTTTTAGTCCTCCTCTTCTTCTTTTTCTTCTTCTCTTTAGGAGGGAGAGGCTTGAAAGGAAGCTTCTCCATATACGTTGGTTTATTGTTAGAGACAATAGAAGAAACTTTGGACGATTCCTTCTTTTCATTAATAAGATCAAAATACATATTAGTCCTATCATATTTTGGTAAAATCTCATCTTTTATAATATTTTGTATGTAAGTATTTGTGTGGTAATTATCAACACAATAAAGATGACAACCATGCATGACGCTATGCATACCAAAAGCACTCATATCTACCAAAGAAGTTTTTCTTGATAACTCTTCACACCCCAAAAATAATGTAAGTTCATCATGCTGATTAGGAGTGATCATGTCATCACAATACAAACTTGCAGTACTCATTAGATTAGAAGGGATATTATTATGGCATGAGCATTGAAAATTTAAATGACCCACTTCAAAGCAAAGTTCACAAATAAAAGGATAGTTGGCACAAACTTTTTTACCAAGATCATTTAGAGCCATATACCATTTTCTAGTGTTTTATTCCTGTGGGTGATACAATATTCTTCTTCAATTTGATTGTTCTCACAAGGTCTATGTATTCCACAAAAATTAAGATGCTTATAAGAAATAGTACTTTTAGAGGTTTGATCATGTTTATTTCTATCATTAATAACTATTTCATTTTCCATGCAAGTGTCTTTGAGAGGCTCATGATACATGTCCCATTTGTATTTAGGACCATTAATATGAGAAGAAAAGGCTCTAAAACAATCAATGAGAATTTGAGGATCAATACCATATTTAGCACTAAGCTCTTGAAAATCAGAAGTTTCAGCGAAAGACTAAATGCAATCATACTCATAGTTTATACCTGGTTCTTTACCTTTGTTGTTATCCCAATCTTCGGTATTGTTTTGAATTGATTCAAGAAGATCCCACTTAGCTTTGACCTCCTTACTTGTGAAGGATCCCTCTAAACAAGTATCTAGATAGTACTTGTAATGTCCTGAAAGCCTTGCATAGAAATTATTAATAACAATATTACTAGGGAGCTCATGAATGGGACATTTGAGCATTAGTGACTTCAATCTCCCCCATGCTTGGGCAATACTTTCTCCATCATGTGGATGAAAATTATAAATGTAATTCCTATCTTTATGAATTTCATGAGGAGGATAAAATTTAGAGTAAAAGAGATATTCAAGTTCCTTCCACTCCAAATGATGAGGATCATCTAGTAGCTCATACCACTCCCTTGCTTTGCCCTTAAGTGAAAAATGGAATAGCTTCCTCTTAACTTGGTTCATTGAAATACCTACACACTTGAACAACTTGCATAATCCGTGTATAAAGAGTAAATGATCACCAGGATGGACAGTTCCATCTCCAAAATAATAGTTATTCATAACACGTTCAACAATTTTTATATGTATTTTAAAATGGATGCTTTCAATATGTGGATTTAAAACATCACAAGTATCATTAGAATTACCACATATGGGAGATAAAGTATCATTAGAGCAAATTTTCTTCTTTAAAGCTAGGGAACTAAAAAGATCATTTTCATAAAAACTAACTTCCCCAAGCTTAGACGTTTACATAGCATTAGTAACGAAGGTGTTCAAAAGATTCATACTAATAACATTGCTATTAGCTTGCAAAGAAAGTTCCATGGGTTTTTTAATTTTCTTTTCAGACAATTCATGTTCTACCATAGGAAAAATACTAAAAAGCTCTCTAATTTTGTTGTTATTTTCCATTAAGCCTAACTAGTGAAAATAAAAAGAAGAAACAAAAAGATATAATTGCAGAATTTAAAGGAAATAACTTCGAGCACTCACACCGGAGGATGTGAGTACCTTTTACCTTACCTCCCTAGCAACGGCGCTAGAAAATAGCTTGATGTCTACGCACTTCTATTCTTGTCGACAGTTGTTGGGCCTCCAAGTGCTGAGGTTCGTAGAACAGTAGCAAGTTTCCCTTAAGTGGATTACCCAAGGTTTATCAAACTCAGGTAGGAAGTGGTCAAAGTTATCCCTCTCAAGCAACCCTGCAATCAAGATACTAGAAGTCTCTTGTGTTCCCAACACACCCAATAAACTTGTCAGGTGTATAGGTGCTCTAGTTCGGCGAAGAGATGGTGAAGTACAAGTGGTATGGATAATTATAAGTGGTAACGGTGACAGAAAAGAGCTTGACGGGTAGGAAGAGACTAAAGGAAATCTGAAATAAAGATGAAAGCAAGCAAACATGTAACATATCTAGTTGCAAACGGTGTTTCAATGCTTAGAAACAATGCCTAGGGATCATACTTTCACTAGTGAACACTCTCATATAAATATATTATCTTCATGATACTACTCTGAACTACTCTCTGGTTGGACACTCTAATCCATGGTAGGGTTATAACAGCACACCTCAAAGTAAGCCTTTCCCATCTAGATAACCCCACACTGTCACCTTGAGCACTAGATGGTTCCAACAAACACCACAATTTCATAAACACAGCCAACTCCAAATATAACTCATAACAAGTATTTGTAATCTCTAGCCTAAGTGCCACCATGGTGTGCACGCTGTCACTTTCACACACATGGGGAGAGTAGAGATATATTAAAGCACTTGAGTAGCAAGGTAGATCTACTTGATTACAAAGCTCATGATCACAATATGATCATGCATAGAGAGAGATGAACACATAGCTACCGGTAGAACCCTTAGCCTCGAGGAAGAACTACTCCCTCATCATCATGGGAATCAGCAACGGCGATGGAGATGGTGGTGGAGATCGATGGAGATGACTCCGGGGGCACTTCCCCGTCCCGGCAGGGTGCCAGAACAGAGATTTTCCGTCCCCCGAATCTCCCCTTTGGTGGTGGCGATGCTGTGGAACTTTTCGTGGCTCGAGGCTTGACCCTTTAGGGTTTTTGCATCGGGAGGCATCTTATAGGCGAAGAGGCAAGGTCGGTGGGCGGCCAGGGGGCCCACACCACCTGGTGGCGCGGCCAGGGCTAGCCCGTGCCACCATATGGTGTGCCCACCCTGTTGCCCTACTCCGTCTCTGCTTCGTGTTTCCGTGTTGCTCCGGGAAAATAGGCGTATTGGATTTTGTCCCGTCCAATTCCGAGAATATTCATTTTCTGACTTTCTGGAACCAAAAAACAGCAGAAAACGGGCAACTGGCACTGTGGCGACTGGTTAATAGGTTAGTTCCTGAAAATGCATAAAAGTATCTCCAAATGTAGACATAAAACAAGCATGGAACATCAAAAATTATGGATACGTTAGTAACATATCAGGCCTCTCAAATATCCAGAAAATACAAAAATGAAAAAATGAAAAAGGAAAAAGAAGAAAACAAGAAATAGGTGAGAGAAGAAGCAAAAAGTGCCAAAAACAAGAATGCCAAAAAGAATCAAGTAATGAGGGGCAATGGAACCAAACACTAATAATGAACTATGATTCAACCATAAACATAAGGGATAGTGTTTGGAAGCTAGATGTGTCTTGCATATGATATTCCCTACTTACCAACCTTATGCATTTATCCTTCTATTGCCTTTATTCTGACCATAGGACCGTCCACATATATGCGTACTGCGGTGACCCAGCATACCACTTCATGATGTAGTACACTATAGTCATTGACATAACACCAATAAAACATCGTTCACTACTATTACATCCCTCGGAGTGGTACAACAGAAACACATCAGGTCCAAGACATGACTATAGATTACAACTCGAATCTTTACAAAAGATCCACAGAACACTCTAGGTTAAAGCGAGAGAAAGAACTTCTTACAAAGAAGAACCAGAAATAATAACTCAAAACTATCTAGTAACTAAGATTAGTATCTAAACTATTTGGCTTGCCATTGCTGCTATTGCAATGCACTACAGAAGTAGGTTCTATGGCTAGAGTATCTATTCCTATCTAATCAGAGACTTTCTTCACTTTAGTTGATGTATATGTCGACTTTATTGACTTTATTGAAGAACTTGAGCTGTCAATGATGGTTTCTTGAGAAGAAATTGATGTTGACGTCGTCTTCATCGGCTTAGAACCTAGCAAGGGTTAAGAAGGTATGGTTGAGTACGAGCGTACTCAGCAAGTTCACTAAAAAGAAGTGTATGATGCACTATCTCTACAGCCATAGACCAAAGGTCGTAGGCAATGCAGGTTTTCGTAAACAATTCTTCAAAGGTTGCTTTTATTCTGAAAACTATGTCCGACAGCCTTCATAGGTTGACCAGAACCTTCATGGGGTTCCTTTTTCCTGCCATTCGTAGCTCCTTCCCGGAACAGGGAGTAACATGTCACAGTTCTTACACTCTGCAGAGGTGCGTTACTTTACCCATGAGTGACCAAATCCTTGTTGCACAACCGGGCGATCTTTCCCGTCCACACTTCCTATGGTGTGGGGCCCAGTAGATGATCCAATCCAATCACTACCCCCTTCGCGACCCCGCATGTCCCCTTGGTGTACGCCATGCCCACATATTGAATTACGGCAATGGTTAGTACAGACCGTCAGATGCCAGAACTATCGTGGGACGTTGAGGGCTGCCACCCATATAATGCATATCCTCTACGAATTACCAGTAAATGCACGCTACAAGGATAACAGCCACGACCTGGCCATCCGGATGCATACGAGAGGAAGAAGATACAGATGACTTATCCGTCCCATTCCAAATCTCATGGTTAACGCGTAATATACGACGCTAGAATCACTAGCGACATTGGTTGTTAAGTCCTAGATATTATGTTCCTTTACCACTGGAACTGTATCAATAGATTATTACCATTTGGTAAATAATCCATAATCAAAATATTATGAAAATAGTGTTTTCTGACCTTTTTGAAATGCAGGTGATGACAACATTTGAGTTACAAGCATTTGATTGAAAATAACCAACGGACATGAGCATTTTGTGAACTTGCCTTTTGGGATTACAAGATTATGCACTCACGGTCTTCAAGACAATAGAAGATCCAAATTCTGTAAATAGCATCATTTGTCCGGTAAGGACTGATGTTTAAAGAAGCGAGATGCAATGATGCATGTAATGTAATACAGTTTGATAAACTTGAATCCCTGGAAGAGTCGTATCTGAACTAGGGTTTGGTCTTGGGATGACTTCTTTGGAATGTGTTTCACTTTTATCTCAGTTTCACACATGTGCTTCTTATTAAGGCTTGTGAGCATGTGTGAAACAATATGTGAACACAACCAGTAACATGCAATACTAAAGCATTCAAATGGAGCATGGTATCTGAAAGATTTCTTAAACAAGATTAAGATTTAATTAGAGCTTTAAGAGAAGCGTTGAAGGATTACTTTTAATGTCTCTTAAAAGAATAACTCTAGAGGAAAATCATAGTTAACTAAACAAAAGTATATAAACTATAAATTAACACCCTTAGGCTTTCTTGCTAATTATAATTCCTAAACAAGAAAGAATTACTTTATTTGAATAAAAACTGCACTAGTAGTTGAGATTATCTATCTTGGTCATTATATGGTATTATAACTTGGTTCACTTTATAATGTTACTTTAAGGTTAATTAAGAGTGGTAACACTTCTATTTGAGGCATATTTTCTTAACATTATAGTTGAATAAAATTCTTTATTTACTTACAAATGAATGGGTATGATTCAAAATGTGGAAACTTCATTGCTTAACTGTAACATCCCAAATCTTTAATCAAGGTAATCAAGATCAAATCTACCCAATTTAGGGTTAACAAAAACTTTTTCCATTTAAAATCTTTAAGCATTCATACGTGTGTGCATTTAAAATAGGAGTTGTTTTGAATTGCCATAATTGAGTGATCTATTGGTTGTAAAATGATTCTATGATGAATGCCACATCATATAGATCATTCCCAAGAAAAAACCAAAGAAAAGGAAATCAAAAATAATTAAATAAAGGAAATGGTCACTTTTGCCATTTTAATCACCTAGCCCACTTTGGGTGTTCCTGGTACTCAATTTCCAACAGAGACAACTGTGGTTCTTTGCACCCCTTGCTAGTACAAGTAGTGATGTGCCAAGGCCCACTTTGTGATCTTCCAAAACTTTCAAACTCTAATTTTAAATGACATTTGAAAATGGAATCTAGTTCATATGTCTAGATCCCACTATTTCAAAAACCATCCAAGTGAACTCCATTTCAAAATCACAAGCAACCACAAATGCTCAAGCATGATACCAACAACTCCACGAAATTTCATTTCAAAATTGCAAATTTGAATTCATGTGGCCATTGTGTTGAGCACCTTGTGAGCAGAATCAAACTGGCCTAACTAAAACTATTTTGGATCAAAAATTGTCGAGCCAATTGAGCCACATTAATCATCATGGTCTCCCAGGACCCAACCAGACCAAAACTAGCCCATCCCCTAGCCCCTAGCGCCAGTGCAACGCTGCACAGAGGCCATGATCACCGGCCGATCATGCCCAAGCCACAGCAGACCGCTAGCCCCTCTCCGCCACTCCAAGAAGCAAGGCGCCACTTCATCGCCGCCCACGGTCCACCCCATGGCCCCTGCTAGCCCCTGGACCACCCTAGAGTTGCGCTGCACTAAGTCTATGCGCCGTGCCAGAGCACACCAGAGCGCCTTCACCGCTAGCACACCACAGACCGTGCACGCCGCTTTGCCTTGACCGCAGACCGCGCATGCCGCTCTGCCTAGACCGCTGATCATGAATCGATGCGCGACCCACAGTCGCCAGGAACCCCGTCTAGAATCGCCCCTGTCTCCCAGAGCGCGCGACGCTCCCGATCGATTTCCACCACCCCTAGCTACGGCATAAAGCCATAGAGGACCGCCAGGAGGCAAGCC
The DNA here is from genome assembly GCA_910589775.1 of Avena eriantha. Lineage (NCBI taxonomy): Eukaryota > Viridiplantae > Streptophyta > Magnoliopsida > Poales > Poaceae > Avena > Avena eriantha. Next base: position 308,974,184 of record OU342741.1, on the reverse strand, counting down.
ACCGTCCGCCTACGACACCCATGCCGATAGCGCCCTGTATCATCGTCACCGACGAGCTCGCCATCGTCCCTTCGGTCCCCTCCTCGAGCCTATATAAGGAGGCCTTTTCCAGCCTCAATCGCCACACCATTCCACTCCCCTTTCACCCACAGTCCTTCCCCACCTCTCGCCAGAGCAGCTCGAGCAGCAGGCCGGCAGAATTTCACCGGAGGTAGCGGTAGCAGAGGAGGAGACGTTGTCATTGATTTTGTCCACCCCAGCCTCTGCCACGACTTCGCCTGAGCTCGCCGTCGTCGTCTTGTTCGTTTTCCTGCCTCTCCGCACTAGCTGGAGCCCCGGTACATCCCCACTGCACCCACACCGAGCCGCTAGGGTTCAGTCTTGCCGGCAACGAGTCCGTCATCGACGATGACTGTGAGCCATTGATCAAGTTCTAATCGTGCGGTCCATATCGCCCCGTACCGCTTCATGTGAGATGTACTGCTAACATGTGGACCCTCCTGTCAGCTGTCCTCTACTCCGTGGAGTGTACACGGGCCGACCCAATTAGTTTCCCGCGCGACCCATTTGATTCAAATAAAACCTTTTCTATTTTAGTTGAAACTTAATTATGTCCCTTAGTTTGAAATTCAATTCGGAGAGTTTTACAAATCCAAATTGAGTTTCCAATTTTGTTGGAAAGGTAATGGGAATATCTATTCAAGCCCGTTGGATTTAAATTATTTAGAGTTAGTGATCTCTCCTAGTAAAAACAACAAGACAGAAGCTTTTGCACATTCAAACATTTTTCTAAGATCAATCACATTATCTTTTGAGTTGATTCTAACTCTCAAAAATCACATTTAACCATACCTATCTGAATATGTAATAATATTAAGGTTTGCATGCAGTGACTTTGGACTAGTACCAAAATAATGCTATATAGGCATTTCTAGTCACTTTAAGTCATTAATTATTAAACTTAAACTTATTATAATATGATCCAACCCTTAAATCACATTCCCATATATTAGAATATGTGTTGATGACATGTGTCCACATGATCCCATATTTTAATTGGAGAATATTAAATTAAGTTAATTTCAATGAGTAGAAATTACTTTTCTCAAATAAAATAAATGAAGCTAGTTCATTAACCCTTGTGATGTTTGTGATGATACTAGATCATCAAATGTGTGCCTTAGTGTTCTAAGTAGACTAGTTAAGTATTGTTTGGTGATTGTGTATTCCGTATGTATTTATAGGCGATAGTACCGACCAAGTCTTCCAGGAGGAGGAGTTCTACCAACAGGAGGAGGAAGAGAATTTCAACCACTGTACCAACCAAGGCAAGATAACACTTGCAAGTTTTATACCTAGCAAGCTATTATTGGCAAGCTAAATCTTGCAAGACATCATTTAACAATGCAAGCTAAACCTTGCAAGTTAGATAACTTAAGCAAGATGTAATAGGTATGCTTGGTTATACCCCTTTGACTTATACCTACTCCAAGTTTTATTTACAAGCTTTACTTTCTTTACTCTACCAAAGTCCTTTACTTTGTTTAAAGGTAGCGTAAAGAGTATAAAACTTGACCTATCTAGTTAGACTTAGATGTCATTCCATGGCATGGGATTGAGATTAGCATCTCATATTAGTGAACACTCTTAACATAGTAGTTTAGAGCTAAACCAAAAACTAGATCACTTTAGATGGGAATACTTGGTGAAAATGACTTGTGAAAACCTTGGGATGATGAGTGATTCTATTGAGATGTTTTGACATGTGTTGAGAAACACAAATGGTTTATGATGATAAAAATGTTAAGGCATGAGCCTTAGCCCTTTTATAAAAACTAATGGTTGGGTTCGGATCCGATACCATTCCAATTTTACCGTACAACCACAATACCTGAATTGGGTAAGGCTTAGCCCGAAGTTTATATGCATTAGTATTAGCTCCCTCGCGGGAGAGGTTTGAGCTGAGGCTAGCTCTCAATGTTGTCCACCTATGCAGTGCCCAGGATGATAGATGTTTATGGCTGGGAGGCCATACTCATAGGAGAGGTGCTTATACTAGAGTGTGTAAAGGAAAGGTTATGTTTGATTATCTGCATACTAAGTATGCTGATTTAGTGTTATCCCTGACAGATGTATCAAATCTTGTGGTGAAATTGTACCACCTCTATAGAGTGTCAAACTATTTGAATAGCCGCGTCCGTCGTTATGGACAGTTGGAGTGGGCATACTGTTCTGTTGTCAGATGTTTTCAAAATGACTTATGAAATGAATTGTGACATGACGTGACTACAACAGAGTTGTGACTGTGACAATTAAGTTCCCACTTAGGTCTTTTCAACCTTTATTTTATCTTTCTTTGTTTCTGAACTCAGCTTAGGTTTCAAACTTAGCTTTACAAATAAACTTAGAACTTAGCATTCCTTCTAGAACTACCTTACTTGTTAGTGATAGTTTGCGAGTACTTAAAGAGTACTCATGGCTTTTGTCCCTGGCTATTACTGTGGCCATACTATGAGGAGGACTACCCTGAAGGAGGACAACAGGACGGCTATGATAACTAGGATCATCTCCTATCGTCAGCATTGCCTGTGACTCTGAAGATGAACCCCACCGCTACGCTATTTATTTCCGCTCCTTGATTGTACTAAGTCTGGATCATGAGATCCTTTATTTGTGTAAGACCTTATTATGGTTTGTAATAGATGATGTACTGTGATATCTAATCTGTTATGTCTCGCAAAAATGGTAATCTTGGGATTGCGATGTATGGCATAATAGGCATCTAGGATTAAAAATCCGGGTGTTGACATTAACCACTCATGAATTATCTTGGGATATACTTATTAACTTGTGAGTGAAATAATAGTAAAGGTTTTAATATGTCAAAATATTATTCTTGAGGATTTTATAATTGATAAACTATCTTTGGAGAGAAAGATTTACTTAATTCTGAATGGTAGTTTTAGTAAGTACAACTTAAAATGGTTAGACTTATGTTAGCTTCGATTAAACATTATTTAACTTGTTATTACATTTTTAGACTCTAAACAAATAATGGTAAAGACAATAGTAAAGGTTTATATATTTTTAATGAATTAAAATAAAATAAAAGAGTTTATATAAGATTTATTAGACCTTCACTTTTTATTTTGCTTCAAAAGTGAGAGTTGACATTTTTTATGTGACTCTGAAGATGAACCCCACCGCTACGCTATTTATTTCTGCTGCTTGATTGTACTAAGTCTGGATCATAAGATCCTTTATTTGTGTAAGACCTTATTATGGTTTGTAATAGATGATGTACTGTGATATCCAATCTGTTATGTCTCGCAAAAATGGTAATCTTGGGATTGCGATGTATGGCATAATAGGCATCTGGGTTTAAAAATCCGGGTGTTGACATTAACCACTCATGAATTATCTTGGGATATACTTATTAACTTGTGAGTGAAATAATAGTAAACGTTTTAATAAGTCAAAATATTATTCTTGAGGATTTTATAATTGATAAACTATCTTTGGAGAGAAAGATTAACTTAATTCTGAATGGTAGTTTTAGTAAGTACAACTTAAAATGGTTAGACTTATGTTAGCTTCGATTAAACATTATTTGAACTTGTTATTACATTTTTAGACTCTAAACAAATAATGGTAAAGACAATAGTAAAGGTTTATATATTTTTAATAAATTAAAATAAAAGAAAAGAGTTTATATAAGATTTATTAGACCTTTACTTTTTATTTTACTTCAAAAGTGAGAGTTGACATTTTTTATGTGTAGAATTTATTTTTGTGATCATTTTGGTATATTATAAGTATTTTTGTGATTTTTTAAATAATAAGATATGATTTTTATAAGTTTAATCACTTTATAAATACTTAATAAAAATAAATATTAGTTAAGTGAGATAATATTTTAAGTTTATAATTTTACATTTTAGTTCTTATTTTTCAAGAATTTTAGTATATTATTTATATTTTTCCTATTTACCAATATTAAAATATGAATTTTCAAAGTATTATTACTTATAAAATCTTTATTAAATAATAATTATTGAAATAGTTAGCACAATAATATTTGATTATAAAGTTAAATTATAGATTTTATTTTTCTAAGCATTTTGATATATAATATACATTTTTTGAATTATAAAACAAAAGTTATTCAATTTATAAGATTTAATCATTTTATTAAATTCCTGAAATTTATTTATAATCGAATTTATAATATTTAACCTATTTCCTAAACAGGAATTACTTTTTATACCGAGACAAATCCTAGCTTAAGTCACAGACATGTGGGGCCTATGCCACGCTGGTTGCCATGCGAGCAAAGACCAGTCCACCCGGTGATGTGGCATGGGTGACGCGGGTCTGACGTCGGCATGACGTCAGCCCGGCCTCCACCACTGGGTTGTGGTCGCCGGTGGCGATACAGAGGGTTCCAGCACACACGGTTGGGCGCGTTGGAGTGAGGGAATAATGGTGAACAGGTTAGTGACGGCGCCGCCCCGGAATGGTCACCGGAGAGTGGTCACCAACGACGGACAGCGGCGGCGGTGTCGGGTGCTCATGGAGGCGGTGCTATGGAGGGCTAGAGTCAAATCTAAAAGCACAGGAAGATAGAGAATCTCACCATGATCATGATACGATGCTTGGGAAGGCGCGACGAAGTCAGGTGGTGACGAAATCGATGGTCATGGCGGTGGCCGGACTTCAGGAAGGAGGTCCCGATTAGAACCTCAGGTGCTTCGCTGGCTCGAGCTAGCAGGGGCAATCAACCAAGAAGAGCATGGGGAAAACAATAGTGGTCTCAGATGGTCCAGGGATAGCCGGAATCGACGGGCATGAGTGGCTCCGGCAAGGTAGGGTTTCGGGAGCTCGCATAGGAAGAGGAGAGAGAGTGGAATTGGGGATGAGGACGAATAGGGCATTGCGGTGGCCTTCTTATCCCCTCCAGGCATCAATGGCAAAAATCTAGACGAAGTCTACGTCACGGCGTGGCAGCGGATGGTAGAGCTCTGGCCAGCGAGCTGCTTGTGACGTCGAGAGGTCGACGACAATGCACATTTTGTGGAAAACCCCCTAGCAATGTTTCTGTCTCAACCCGTCGTCCACCTCCAGTCCCACTCATCAGTCAGAGAACTGCAGATGACTTGGGCTGGTGTTGGGCTACTGTTGGGCCGACGGGGGCAGTAGATAGGTAGAGGGAAACTATAGGCTGTCCTGCTGGCTCGGCCAGGTCTTTTTTTTCTTTCTGTTTTCTTTTTCTATTTTATGTTTTAGTACAATTTTCTTAAAATAGGTTTTTCTCAAGTTTCAAATCCATCAAAACATTTATGAGTTATTTCAGATATTATAGGATATCATTATGGGTGTTTGGTTCTACATTCTTTTTAGTATTAATATAAATTCTATGTATTTATGAGATGTGGATGAGAAAACTCATTAACAATATAAAGTTTAAGATTTTGATTCTTATTTGTGGTGGTGTCTAATGGTTATAACTTTCCATTATACAATATACCATGAACTTATTAGAGGATTTAAGATACTTATTTTATTTTATAGATATGAGTAAACATTATGGATGAAGAGATACTTCCTTCATGTTTGTGATCATGAATAACATCTCAACTTAAAGTGAGTGATTGATCTTGCTTTCATAATGTGATCTTGATGATTAAGGAGACTAAGTTTCTATTAGGGTTTTTAAGATGTTAAGATCGACATGGTTCTTGTCCTGGGTTGATATGATCTTAGTTAAGGTTCTAAAGACTCCTTACCTTAATACCTCACTAAGATTATCTTTAGATAAGGAAATCCTTTCCTAAATATACTTTATAATTCTCCCTTATCTTATTCACAAAGATCACATCCTTTCTGAATAAGTTAATCATATGACTCCACCATATCCATCATCATATGATGACATGATCATGCCACTTCAACATTACTCCTAAATTATTCTCCTAGTATATATCTCCTCTTAATTAACTACCATTGATGCACCTATCGATGTAGCTACTACTAAATCCATCTATTACTTCCTTAAATCCATCTTGCAACTTCTTCCAAAGGTTGCAAGATTACAATTCTATCTATACATCACATGTGATAACAATCCTCTAGAATAGGTATGGTACTACTCCCATAATACAAGTTTGTTCTTGCATTAACTTGGTTAAACTATTATACTTCCAACTACTCCTACAACTTATGTTATATAGTTCATCATACTATAGCTTGACTTCTCATAATCAAGCTAGATGATTCTCCTTACTACGGCTTTATCTAATTTGGTATACTCAACACTCTTCTTCAACACCTAGTCTTCTACTCTCAAGTGACTTGAGAATAATGACCACCATCATTTGATCAAACTAATCTTAGGCTTCTAATTGTCTGATCAAGATCTATTATCCACTAAGTAGTAGACTTGAACTAGTATCTCTATAGGCTTATCTTGTTAAGCAAGCTTACCCTAAGTTTATGCCCACTTGGATTAACAAGATTATCATTGGATACACAATTACTACTAGCTTTCTTAGGGCTCCTCAACTACTAGCTTAACTCTTGGTTTTAGGTACTTCTTCTAGTAAACTCAGGAGTGAGTTAACTCCTCCAACATCAAATGGTTTGATCACACTAAGGATCTCATTTCATTGATGATGCATACTTCACCATATCTAGTTCCTCCTTCTGATTAATTTACTTAAAATCTTTGAAAGGTTAATATAATAGGTCAAAGCTAAAGGTTAACACGTGCTAGGTCAAGAATTGGTCACTCAATAGTGATGATCCATTGACACTAGGACTTGGTTAAATAAGAATGTCACCTATTAATATCATATTAAGGATATGTGTTGAATGGTCTTGGCTTGACTTCCTTTACTACTCTATTTATAATAAGAGTTAGTGTTTAGAAACTACCATGATTCTCATGGTACGAATAACTATGGCAAGCAAGTAAGGTTTAGTTATGTGTTTCATTACTTAACTTGGTATTCAGGGTTTGTTGTAGATAATACCTTGATATCATCTTTAGAGTATTAAGTATTCATCCTTGAGTTGTTGTATGGAATACCATGTAATGATCTCTAGAATATAAAGTACTCATTATTAAGTAGTGTGTTGTGATTTGGTTTTATTACATTTGATCTACCCTTAGATCAAATTATATTACCCAGAGATAAGGTTTTAGCAAAGGTCATATTGAAACTTATCACAGTCAACTTGATGATCTACTTTAGTTCCACCAAGTTAAGAGAAGCTTCAATATCTTTGACAAGTTTTATTTAAAAGTGCGAAAATTACTCGGATTTTCTATGCATGAAAGCAATGCACACACATGTGTTCCGCTTATTTCTAAGCTCTAATGCTGGGGTGTTATAGACACTCCCCCTTAAAATGAACTTCGTCCCCGAAGTTCGAACTCTCATGTTTTGGAATGAGAAGTGGACTTGTATTGATCACGCCATTTCTCAAATTCCATTATGATCACAATTGGGGATAATTGTGGTATCCCATCTCCAAATCTTTTTCCTAGAATTCTCTTCATACTTGACAATATCCATTATCGTTTCTAATTTATCCTAGGGTTTCTCTCACTTTAGTCTCTTGGATTATGTCCTTACAGTCCTATAAAGAATTAGTATCCATTACTTATAATAATGCATCATAATAAAGAATTATCACACTAAAAAAATATAACGAAATATTCCCAATTGAATATTCATCATATAATCTAGAGAACTCTTTACCGTTGCTCCTAGACTCCTACAGGTAATTCCCTTTACTAGGTTTCCAACCTAAGGTCAAAGCAATTGCTTTGATACCAACTGCGGTGACCTAGTATACCACTGCATGTGTAGTACACTATAGTCGTTGACATCACATCCATAGAACACCGTTCTGTAAATATCACATCCCTCGGAGTGGTACAACAGAAACATTGCGGGTCCATATTACAAACATACACACTTCATTATTATTACAAACCAGGAGTTCCAAACTTCAAGTGTTACAGAATTACAAACCAAACATTGCGGGAGAGATCTGGTTCCTCGTAGTAGACATCTATTTGCCCTTCAGCTGCGTACATCGAAGGATCTTCTAGATTCTCAGAGTCTAAGCAGGGGTTCAAAGGAAAGAATGAGTAACCGTGTTACCCAGCAAGTTCATTATATGCAAGGTGGGAAGTTTGATGCTCTATCTACCACCTCGGACGATACGTCCTTGGTACTATGCAGTTTTCATAAACATTTCTTCAAAGATTGATTTTATTATTAAAAACTATGCCCATCAGCCTTCACAGGTTGACCAGAACTTCATGGAGTTCCTTTGCTGCCACGTTCGTAGCTCCTTGACGAAACAGGGAGTAACATGTCACAATTCTTACACTCTGCAGACATGCATTGCTTTACCCATAAGAGACCAACTCCTTGTTGCACAATCGGGCGTACTTTCCCATCCACAATTCCATGATGTGGGGCCCAGTAGTTGATCCAAGCTAATCACTGCCTCCTTCGCAACCCCGCATGTCCCCTTGGTGTACGCCATGCCCACATATTGAATTACGGCAATGGTTAGTACAGACCGTCAGATGCCAGAACTATCATGGGACGTTTAGGGCTCCCACCCATATGTTGCATATCCTCTACGAATTACCATTAAATGCATGCAACGAGGATAACAACCACGACCTGGCCATGTGAATGCATGCGAAATTGGAAGATACAGTTGACTTCTTCGTCCCATTCCAAATCTTATGGTTAACGCGTAATATACGGTGCTAGAATCACTAAAGTCATGGGTTATTAAATCCTAGGTGTTTTGCAATTGGAATCATAGATCCCCTGCAATTTGTAGTATTTATCATCACTTAGGATGATAATAGCATTTCATTTGTTTGATAAAATACGATTCTGTCTCCTTTAGAACATAGGTGATAACACACAATTTTCAAATATTTTTATAAAGACTCTTCAAAGGACATGAGCAAGTGATGAACTTGCCTTGTGACTAGAAGGTAGTGAAGTCGGATGCTTCCAACTGACCTTGAGCCCCGGTTTCTACAGAAAACCATTATTGCCCGGTAAGGACAACATTTAAAGAAGCAATAGCAATGCATAGTAATGTCATGCAATGGTTTATTATTTGTTTATTTGCATGTTTTACCCTCATAATAAAAGGTTGCTATTTCTTTAATTAAAAGAAAAGTATTACTTAAAGTCTTTGAAATTTCCATAAACAATATATTTAGTATTTTTATAAAGACTAGTATTATTTAAAGAGTTTAAAATTGAATTTATTTAAATTTTAACTCCATTAGATATTTAACTAAAATTCTTTTAAGGAAATAAGACTTTATTTTTTTTCACATTTACTTGACCTTTCAAAAATACAAATTAGTATTCTTCTATAATAGCCTTTTAGAATTTTAAAAATGAATTTGGTTCAATTTTTATGTGTTTGTATAATTTATAAAATTCCAAAAGGAATATAGACGTTAGTAATAATAATTTTAATTACCTAAAATTTTATTTGTTATTTTTCTTAAGTAGAGGACATTTCTATGAGTCCACTAATATTTTATTTATATTTTTAGGATTGTTATTTTATTACTTAGAACCATTTAAGTTTTAGGGGTATTTTGGTCATTTGATAATTTAGTTAAATTCTTCCCTTTTAAAATGGGACCAAGCCCATTGGGTTGGCCCGACCCTGACCCGACCAAACCCGGCTGGTCAAACCCTCTCCAGTGAGGGGTACTGGACCATGCTGGCCTAGTACGCACCCCACTCTCCTCTCGCCCCCTTGTTTTCTTCGTCGACTTGCCGCGGCGCGGTGTCGCCGACGCGATTGCCGCTCGATTGATGCTGCCCTAGGCCTCCCCGGTCACCGCCATGGTGTGTGGCGAGGTAGCTGGTGCCGCTCCAACGACTAGTCCATTCCGATTTGGATCTAGGGATCTCCTTCGGCTAGGCTGGCTCCGTTCCGAACCCTAGGGTTTAGGGTGCCACCAGTGATGCCTTCATCGCTGCTCTAGTGGTGCTGTGAGGTGCTCCTGTGTTGCTGTGGTGGTGTTATTCATCCTCAACCGATGTTGTGGCCGCTGCCATGGCTCGATGCGGGTTACAGCGCCCTTCAGGTGCTCCCCGTGCCGTCGTGCGCTCGTCGGCCCCTCTGCTTCCTCTTCTAATCTACAGCGAGGACCACTAGTGAGTTTAATCTGGGTGGGCCTTCTGTCCTCTGCCTCTCTTGAGCTCCTCTGTATGCTTCTAGTGGATACCCTTAATTAGGGTTCATGCTTGATTAGGGTTCATCCCTCTGTGGTGGTTATAGATGATGATGGATGACTTAGAAGTTTCTGTGATGATTATACCATGTTGATTACTATCTATAGTTGGTGTTGGAATTGCTAGTGGCTTTGTCAGATAAATTTTTATCTGATCTTGGTCTCTGTCATTGTAAAAATTGTGGTGCTATGGCTCTGATCTAGACTGATGTCTAGTTATTGATGCTGGCTAGCTAATTTCAGTACTGGAACCTATATTTGATTTCTTGGGCATTTACAATTAATGCCCCTGATGATATTACCTTGATGCAAACACTATGATTCCTAATATTAGAAAAATGATTGAATATCTTTCTGCAAGGTTAGATTGTGAAATTTCTATGTAGAATATGGTGGCTTAGAATAGATCCTTGTGACATCTTCCTTGGAATGGTACACAAGAAGTTGATCTAGTGCTAGTGTTATTCTATCAGTGTTCTGGAGTGGCTTGGTACTAAGATGAACCGAAGGCTTCTATTGGGAAGATTAGCCTATGATAGCTATGGAGTTTCTTTAGCTTATGATGCTGGTCTGAAGCTAAGCTAAATAGAAACTTAGTTTCTACTTTGCTGTCCCTCATGGATATGTTCTGGTATTTAGTATCAGCTACTGATTTTTGAGTTCTCTGATAAAATGACTGGTATTCTTACTGTTTAATATGGATCCTTGAGATTTGTCGAGTTCTGAGGTGCTACTCTGTTAAGAGATGTGCCTAGAAATCATGATCTTGGGCTGTGGTTATGTTGGGATCTGGAAATATAGCTTTATATCTAGGATCAATGATGTTGGTCTGAGATCCTAGTTCAGTTTGTATAGTTTACTGATGGCTTTGGTATTCAAAATGTCTCTATGATGGATTCACCCCACTTAGGTGATTTCTGAGAGATTAAATATAGAACAACACATGACTTCTTATCCAAATGAGATAGTTAGATCATGTGAGGGTTTTATATGACTCACCACAACAGTTGAGTGGTTGGTGCTGCTGCTGGTTTATCTGCTTGCTTGATCTTGCTAGCCTGCTTTGCTGGTTTGATCTTGTCCTTCACCTCCTGGTGCTGCTCCTACTACTTCTAGATCCTGGAAGCTTGTGCTTGATCTTTCTGTCCATCTGCTGCATCCCCTCCTTATGTCACCATCTGGTGAGCGTTTGGATGATCAAGTGTATGTTTTGGCTGGTGGATTGCTTGCCTTTGGCCGGATTGAGATGTTCCTGGTTTGGTGTTTGAGAAGGAGAGCGTGTTGTCTGTGGATGAGCTTCGGCTGACTGCTCTGTTTGAGTGCTAGTAGTGTTGCTACTGTATTGAAAGCACATTGCATGCAGTTAGATGACTAAATGGTTTTCATTGCCTATCCTTTTACTGGTTATAGTCCTGGTGAAACTTATCACTTATCTATTTGGCTTATACTAGAACTATTTACTTAAAAGAACAGATACTACACACTGGTGAAACTTGCCCCCTTTGAATTACTCAATGATGTAATATGAATAGTGCACTTCACTGTTCATCACTGAGAGTAAAACTAATCAACTAATCTTTTGTGTCTTTTTAGTTGTTTTATTATATTTGTAGGAACAAGATCTAGAGATACAATATTTAGTATATGATAGATAAGTAGCATAGGTCTTAATTGTAACCTGTTTTTTTATTCTTTTTGTAAAGAATCTTGAAGATTTATTATAAGATAATAAATTTGTATTTCTATTCTCTGTAATCTTCTACTGTTGATGTATTTATTACAATTTGTAATGTTGTAAGGTAATCAGAAAAGAAGAATCTATTTATTATCTAATTCTCATTGTCTCAAATCCTTATTATTGTTTACTATTTCTAGGATTTAATCAAATAATGTTAATAAGGTATTTTGGGAAACAATTCAATATTACCAAATTCGAAATTTCAAATACTTTCAAATTGATTTCAATTTCAAATTTGAATTCGCAATAACTGCCCCCAAAACTTAATAATTCGTGAAGTTCATGTCAAAATTCACAGCAATCACTAACAAGATTTATTCCTACCTCCAGTTAGTGAAGGAAACTCTGATCCCTTTAGGTTTTTGTTTGGCGAAAAATTTACCCTAATTTTACAGATGCATGCATGCACAAACTTAGATTCCTATTTCTACCCTTCGTTGGATCCTAATGTTGGGATGTTACAGAAGAATAGGTATGGTACTACTCCCATAATACAAGTTTGTTCTTGCATTAACTTGGTTAAACTATTATACTTCCAACTACTCCTACAACTTATGTTATATACTTCATCATACTCTAGCTTGACTTCTCATAATCAAGCTAGATGATTCTCCTTACTAGGGCTTTATCTAATTTGGTATACTCACAACTCTTCTTCAACACCTAGTCATCTATTCTCAAGTGGCTTGAGAATAATGACCACCATCATTTGATGAAACTAAGCTTAGGATTCTAATTGTCTAATCAAGATCTATTATCCACTAAGTAGTAGATGTGTACTAGTCTCTCTATAGGCTTATATTGTTAAGCAAGCTTACCCTAAGTTTATTCCCACTTGGATTAACAAGATTATCATTTGATACACAATTACTACTAGATTTCTTAGGGCTCCTCAACTACTAGCTTAACTCTTGGTTTTAGGTACTTCTTCTAGTTAACCCAGGAGTGAGTTAACTCCTCCAACATCAAATGGTTTGATCACCACTAAGGATCTCATTTCATTGATGATGGCATACTTCACCATAGCTAGTTCCTCCTTCTGATTAATTTACTTAAAATCTTTGAAAGGTTAATATAATAGGTAAAAGCTAAAGGTTAACAAGTGCTAGGTCAAGAATTCGTCACTCAATAGTGATGATCCATTTACACTAGGACTTGGTTAAATAGGAATTTCACCTCTTAATATCATATTAAGGGTATGTGTTGAATGGTCTTGGCTTGACTTCCTTTACTACTCTATTTGTAATAAGAGTTAGTCTTTAGAAACTACCATGATTCTCATGGTAGGAATAACTATGTCAAGCAAGTATATCAAGGTTTAGTTATGGGGTTTCATTACTTAACTTGGTATTCAGGGTTTGTTGTAGATAATACCTTGATATCATCTTTAGAGTATTAAGTATTCATCCTTGATTTGTTGTATGGAATACCGTGTAATGATTTCTAGAATATCAAGTACTCCTTATTAAGTAGTGTGTTGTGACTTGGTTTTATTACATTTGATCTACCCTTAGATCAAATTATATTACCCGGAGATAAGGTTTTAGCAAAGGTCATATTGAAACTTATCACAGTCAACTTGATGATCTACTTCAGTTCCACCAAGTTAAGAGAAGCTTCAATCTCTTTGACAAATTTTATTTAAAAGCGCGAAAATTACTCGGATTTTCTATGCATGAATGCAATGCACACACCTGTGTTTAGCTTATTTCTAAGCTCTAATGCTGGGGTGTTACAGACTCTCCCCCTTAAAATAAACTTCGTCCCTGAAGTTCGTACTCTCTTACGTTTCGGAATGAGAAGTGGACTTGTATTGATCACGCCATTTCTCAAATTCCATTGTGATCACAATTGGGGATAATTGTGGTATCCCGTCTCCAAATCTTTTTCCTTGAATTCTCTTCATACTTGACAATATCCATTACCATTTCTAATTTATCCTAGGGTTTCTCTCACTATAGTCTCTTGGATTATGTCCTTACAGTTCTATACGGAATTTGTTGTGGACACATTTTCTCCATTCCAATCAGGCTTTCCTTACTACTCTACACTGGACTTATTTTGGTAGGCTCTCCTCCTTATTAAGGAAAACTTACCAGCTGTTTCTTTTAGAACTAGTCCACTAAGGTTAAGAAGTTAAGCCTACTTCGATCATTCATCTAGACATATTGTCGGAAATAGTTTATAACGACGACTTCCTCTAACCTTATGAGAATAAGGTTTAACCTCATTATTACTTTAGCATTTCTTCTCCAACCTTTAGTCGAAAGTTAGACAACAACACTTCAGTGTTTATTGTTTACTCTCCCCCTTGGGGTTTACTATTGGTCTCTAAACTTCATGTATAATATCCATTAACTCAATAGTAAGGATACGGGTCTCTATCTAGCTCATATCTTACCTATATAAGGTCTCACAAAAGAATTTGCGGTACACCACACAATTGTGGATCTCCGAAATGAATCTTCCAACGTTAGTTGTCTTACTTTTATCTTCTTAGACATTATTTCTCACTGATAAACCCGATTTCACGAAACGTCTCGAAAGTCTTTCGCTTTTAAATTTATACTTCTTTATGTCTTTCTTAACTTAGGTCTATTTTTATGCTCTTTAAATCGTACAAAGATGATCTGATTATCTAAACCGCTAGGATACCAGCTACGGATACTAGCTGCGGATCCTCTTTGGTGTATGGAATACCCTATAGTTTTCCTACTTCTTACTAGCATTCTCTCTGAGTTGTCAGAGCTTGAATACCACTTTTGTTCCAAGACTTCTTCACTCTTCCAAGACTTCTTCACTCCCATGATCTTGGTATAACTACTTCATTAGGTTCTTAGCAACATCACGTATCTTGAGTGAACGAAAGTTCATCCTTTATGTTGCTCCACACCTTTTCTGCACTAGTATTCCTTCTTGTTACCAACTAATAATAAGTTGGGATTAATCCATCCTTCAAAATAGTGTTAATACTCCTTATAATTGGCTGCACTCTTCATGTAAGCCTTCATCTTGATCTTCGGAACTCGTCACTCCCTTACACGAATTCCCTTTTCTATTTAGGTCTATAACATCAAGTAATAACTTGATGATGCGACATGCATTTTCATACCAAGTCAAACTTCATGTACAGATCTAGTCAATCAAGAAGATCCAAGAAAAACCAAAAATCCAAATGTGGTACATATAATACACATCATTCTAAGCTCGGAATATAATAGTTGAGTAATACCTCTAGAATTCAGGCTTAGCTGTGTAGTATATGACACCTCCTAATATAGTTTTACTTTATGATACTTAGCACATAGGGGTTAAACTACTCTTTGTCTCAATATCTACCCTGATTGCTCAACTGCAACTAGATAATCTTGAGCAAAGTGGTCTCACTTTGGTTCTGACTAACCACTTACTTTTCTTTCGAGACTACTAAAGACTGCAAATTTTCTATTCTTTCGTAAACTATCCCCACATGATCTCTCAAAACTACTAACAAAATTGTAGTTACTATCTTAATCCAAAAACTATCATTATATTATGACACCTATGTCTTCTATCTTAATCCAAAATTGTAGTTACTGTTCTTTACTTACTATTATTACAAGATTATTTACTAAGTACTTGTCCTAATTGCAAACTTATCATGGTCTCGGAGCTATTCTCACCACAAACTTGTTAAGATTTACCTAGTCATCATGATTAAAGAGCTAACTTCACCATGACGACTCTTCTTCTTAGCTTACTATTAATGATTCTTAACAAAATTCTACTCCATCACATGGAATTATCAAGTGAAAGCCACATGATTTACTTCCAAGTATATCTATACCTACTCCGATGGTCTACCGGTATGGTATAGTGGTATCAACTAGTGGTAAGATTCTGCTACTTCACAAGGATTCTAAATATAGACTCCATCATTAATACTACTCCGCATGATATCCTAATCCTAGTAGTAATCTTCTTTGATACTTTAACTTACTTAAGATATCTTAGTGGTGTTATACCTATTTAGAGCTACACTAAAATGATATTTCTCTAGAGAAGACATATAACTAATCCTTAAGAAAGATGATAAAAACATCCAACTTAAGTGTGACAACGTTTATCCTCAAGTGGAAACCATCACAAGTCTTGGTTTAGATAAGATGGCTCCTATAGTCACTATCCAACCTACAGATCTTCCTAAAAGGGTTTAATCCTAAGGTCAAAGCATATGCTCTGATACCAGCTACGGTGACCCAGCATACCACTGCATGATGTAGTACACTATAGTCGTTGACATAACACCAATGAAACATCGTTCACTTGTATTACATCCCTCAGAGTGGTACAACAGAAACACAGCAGGTCCAAGACATGACTATAGATTACAACTTGACTCTTTACAAAAGATCCAGAGAACATTCTAGGTTAAAGTGAGAGAAAGAACTTCATTCAAAGAAGAACCAGAAATAATAACTCTAAACTATCTAGTAACTAAGATTAGTATCTAAACTATCTGGCTTGCCATTGCTGCTATTGCAATGCTCTACAGAAGTAGGTTCTATGGCTAGAGTATCTATTCCTATCTAAACATAGACTTTGTCTTCACTTCAACTGATGTATATGTTGACTTTATTGACTTTATTGAAGAACTTGAGCTGTCGATGATGGGTTCTTGAGCAGAAATTGATGTTGACATCGTCTTCATCAGCTTAGAACCTAGCAAGGGTTAAGAAGGTACGGTTGAGTACGATCGTACTAAGCAAGTTCACTAAAAACAAGTGTATGATGCACTATCTCTACAGCCACAGACCAAAGGCCGTAGGCAAAGCAGGTTTTCGTAAACATTTCTTCGAAGGTTGCTTTTATTCTGAAAACTATGTCTGACAGCCTTCACAGGTTGACCAGAACCTTCATGGGGTTCCTTTCCTACCACGTTCGTAGCTCCTTCCTGGAACAAGGAATAACATGTCACAGTTCTTACACTCTGCAGAGGTGCGTTACTTCACCCATGATAGACCAAATCCTTCTTTACAACCGGGCGATCTTTCCCGTCCACACTTCCTATGGTGTGGGGCCCAGTAGATGATCCAAGCCAATCACTGACCCCTTCTCGACCTCGCATGTTCCCTTGGTGTACGCCATGCCCACATATTGAATTACCGCAATGGTTAGTATAGACCATCAGATGCCAGAACTATCATGGGACATTGAGGGCTCCCACCCATATGTTGCATATCCTGTACGAATTACCAATAAATGCATGCTACAAGGATAACAGCCACGACCTGGCCATCCGGATGCATGCGAGAGGAAGAAGATACAACTGACTTCTCCGTCTCATTCCAAATCTCATGGTTAACACATAATATACGGCGCTAGAATCACTGGCGACATTGGTTGTTAAGTCCTAGATATTATGTTCCTTTAGCACTTGAACTGTATCAATCGATTATTACCATTTGGTAAATAATCCATAATCATATTATTATGAAAATAGTGTTTTCTGACCTTTTTGAAATGCAGGTGATGACAACATTTGAGTTACAAGCATTTGATAAAAAATAACCAAAGGACATGAGCAAGTTGTGAACTTGCCTTTTGTGATTGCAAGCTTATGCACTCACGATCTTCAAGACAATAGAAGATCCAAATTCTGTAAATAGCATCATCGGTCCGGTAAGGACTAATGTTTAAAGAAGCGAGATGCAATGATGCAGAAGTAATGTAATGCAGTTTGATAAACGTGAATCCCCGGAATAGTCATATCTGAACTAGGGTTTGGAAACTTGGGATGAGTTCTTTGGAATGTGTTTCACTTTTATCTTAGTTTCACACTTGTGCTTCTTATTAAGGCTTGTGAGCATGTGTGAAACAATATGTGAACACAACCAGTAACATGCAATACTAAAGCATTCAAATGGAGCATGGTATCTGAAATATTTCTTAAACACGATTAAGATTTAATTAGAGCTTTTAGAGAAGCGTTCAAGGATTACTTTTAATGTCTCTTAAAAGGATAACTCTTGAGGAAAATCATACTTAACTAAACAAAAGTATTTAAACTATAAATTAACAATTTTAGGCTTTCTTGCTACTTATAATTCCTAAACAAGAAAGAATTACTTTATTTGAATAAAAACTGCACTAGTAGTTGAGACTATCTATCTTGGTCATTATATGGTATTATAACTTGGTTCTCTTTATAATGTTACTTTAAGGTTAATTAAGAGTGGTAACACTTCTATTTGAGGCATTTTCGCTTAACATTATAGTTGAATAGAATTCTTTATTTACTTACAAATGAATGGGTATGATTCATAATGTGCAAACTTCATTGCTTAACCACTCATGAATTATCTTGGGATATACTTATTGACTTGTGAGTGAAATAATAGTAAAGGTTTTAATAAGTCAAAATATTATTCCTAAGGATTTTATAATTGATAAACTATCTTTGGAGAGAAAGATTTACTTAATTCTGATTGGTAGTTTTAGTAAGTACAACATAAAATGGTTAGACTTACGTTAGCTTCAATTAGACATTATTTGAACTTGTTATTACATTTTTAGACTCTAAACAAATAATGGTAAAGACAATAGTAAAACTTTATATATTTTTAATGAATTAACATAAAAGAAAAGAGTTTAAATAAGATTTATTAGACCTTTACCTTTTATTTTACTTCAAAAGCGAGAGTTGAGATTTTTGATGTGTAGAATTTATTTTTGTGATCATTTTGGTTTATTATAAGTATTTTTGTGATTTTTAAATAACAAGATATGTTTTTTATAAGTTTAATCACTTTATAAATACTTAATAAATAATAAATATTAGTTAAGTGAGATAATATTTTAAGTTTATAATTTTACATTTTAGTTCTTATTTTTCCAAGAATTTTAGTATATTATTTATATTTTTTTGTTTACCAATATTAAAATATGAATTTTCAAAGTATTATTACTTATAAAATCTTTATTAAGTAATAATTATTGAAATAGTTAGCACAATAATATTTGATAATAAATTTAAATTATAGATTTTATTTTTCTAAGCATTTTTGATATATAATATACATTTTTCTGAATTATAAAACAAAAGTTATTCAATTTATAAGATTTAATTATTTTATTAAATTCCTAAAATTTATTTATGATCGAATTTATAATATTTAACCAATTTCCTAAACAGGAATTACTTTTTATACCGACACAAATCCTAGCGTAAGTCACAGACATGTGGGGCCTATGCCATGTTGGTTGCCACGCGAGCAAAGACTAGTCCACCCAGTGACGTGGCAGGGTGACACGGGTCTGACGTCAGCATGATGTTAGCCCAGCCTCCACCACCGGATTGTGGTCACCGGCGGCGATACAAAGGGTCCTAGCACACGCGGTTAGGCACGCTGGAGTGAGGGAATGATGGTGAACAGGTTAGTGACAGGGCCGCCCTGGAATGGTCACCGGAGAGCGGTCACCGACGATGGACAGCAGCGACGGTGTCGGGTGCTCGTGGAGACGGTGCTACGGAGGGCTAGAGTCGAATCGAAAAGCACAGGAAGATAGAGAATGTCACCATGATCATGATGTGATTCTTGGGAAGACGCGGCAAAGTCAGGTGGACTTCGGGAAGGAGGTCCCGATTAGAACCGCAGGGGCTTCGCCGGCTCGAGCTAGCAGGGGCAATCAACCAAGAAGAGCATGGGTAACACAATAGTGGTCTCAGATGGTCCAGGGACAGCCGGAATCAACAGCCACGAGCGGCTTCGGCGAGGTAGGGTTTCGGGAGCTTGCACGGGAAGAGAGAGAGAATGGAATTGGGGGTGAGGACGAATAGGGCATCGCGGTGGCCTTCTTATCCCCTCCAGGCGTCGGTGGAGCGAATCTAGATGAAGTCTACATCACAACACGACAGCAGACAACAGAGCTCTGGCCAGCGAGCTGCTTGTGACATCGAGAGGTAGATGACAACACACCGGAAAACCCCTGACAACATTTCTGTCTCAACCTACGGTCCACCTTCGGTCCCACTCGTTAGTCAGAGAACTGGAGATGACTTGTGTCAACACCCGGATTTTTAATCCCAGATGCCCGTTATGCCATACCTCGCAATCCCAGGATTACCATTTTTGCGAGACATAACGGATTTGGATATCAGAGTACCATCATCCCGTACAAACCATACATAAGGTTTTACACAAATAAGGATCTCATGATCCAAGTCTTAATACAACAAACAACGGAAAATAAAGATAGCGTAGCGGTGGGGTCCATCTTCAGGGGCACAGGCAATGCTGACGAAGGCAGATAGTCCTAGTTATCATAGCCGTTCTGCTGACCATCGTCTTGATAAACTCCTTCATAGTCTGGCCATGATAATAGCCAGGGACAAAAGCCATGAGTACTCTTTAAGTACTCGCAAACTACTACTAACAAGGGTTATAATTCTAAGTTAAAGTGCTGAAACGAAAGAATAACTATCAAGTTAAGTTTGAAACCTAAACTAAGTTTTGAAGCAAGAAAATATAAAGTAAAGTTCTAGAATTACTTAAGTTGGGAAGCTAATTTCATTAACATAACCCTGTTGTGGTCAAGTCAAAGGTCATCATTCATTTCAAGGTATTTGGAAAACATCTGACAACGAAACAGTATGGCCATTCCAACTGTCCATAACCGCGGACGCGGCTATTCGAATAGTTTGACACTCTGCAGAGGTGGTACACTTTCACCACAAGATTCGATACATCTGTCAGGGATAACCCTGAATCATCATACTTAGTATGCAGATAATCAAACATAACCGTCCCTTTACACACCCTAGTATAAGCACCTCTCCTATGAGCATGGCCTCCCAACCATGACCACCTGTCATCTTGGGCACTGCATAGGTGGACAACATTGAGAGGTAGCCTCAGCTCAAACCTCTCCCGTGAGGGAACTAATACTAATGCATATAAATTTCCAGCTAAGCCTTACCCAATTCCGGTAATGTGGTTGTACGGTAAATTTGGAATGGTATCGCATCCGAATCCAACCATCAGTTTTATAAAAGGGTTAAGGCTCATGCCTTATCATTTTCCACATCAGAAACCAGTGGTGTTTCTCAACACATGTCAAAACATCTCAATAGAATGACTCATTATTCCAAGGTTTTCATAACTCATTTTCACCAAGTATTCCCATCTAAAGTGACTCAAGTTTTTGATCTACTCTAAACTACTAAGTTAAGAGTGTTCACTAAGGTGGAAAGATGGGATCAATCTCATGCCATATAATGATATCTAAAGGTTTCTAAGTAGGTCAAGTTTTATACTTTTTATGCTACCTTCAATTTTAAGTAGAGGACTTTGTATAATCTAAGGTGGGTTAAAACTTATCCATGAGACTTGGGGCATTAATAGGGAAAAAGGGGGGTGATCAAAGCATGCTTAAGGCATCTTTACTAAACCATCTAGTTTATTCTAGCTTGCTAACCATAGCTTGCTAAGGTAAGTTTGCAAGGGTTAGCTTGCCCTGCTAATAGTGGCTTGCCTTGGTTGGTGCAGTGGTTGAAGTTGTCTTCTTCTCCTTCTTCCTGGTAGAACTCCTCCTCCTCGAGAGCTTGGTCGGTACTATCGTCTAGAAATACATAGGGAGTGCACAATCACCAAACAATACTTAACTAGGCTAAGTAGCATTCTAAAGCACATAATTGATGATCTATTATCATCACAAACATTACGAGTTTTAATTCAATAGTTCTAAATCTTTTTATTTTAGAAAAGTAATTTCTACTCATTGAAATGTTAACTAAAATTTAATATTCACCACCAAAATATGGGATCATGTGGTCACATGTCCTCACCACATATTCCACAGGTGGGAATGAGATTTAAAGGTTGGATCAACATTACTTTGCTTTAAGTTTATTATTTAATGATTTAAAGTGACTAGAAATGCCTATATAGCATTATTTTGGTACTAGTCCAAAGTCACTGCATGTAAACCTTAATATTATTACATATTTGGATAGATCTGATGAAATGTGATTTTTGAGAGTTGGAATCAACTCAAAAGCTAACTTGGTTGATTTTATAAAAATGTTGCAAGTTGTAAAAGCTTCTGTCTTCTTATTTTTATTTGGGGAGATCTATAAATCTAATTGACTTAAATACAACGGGCTTGGATAGAACATTTCAATACCTTTCAGACAAAATTAGATTCATGCAATTTGGATTTGTCAAACTCACTGAATTGATTTTTGAAACAAGGACAGAAACTATATTCTAACTAAAAAGAAAAATCCTAATTTAAATTTTAAACACGTGCGGGAACGAAATGGGCCGGCCCACTGCGCTCCGCGCGGCGTCGCGGGCTAACTTAAGCAAGGACCCACCCGTTAGTGGCACAGGGGGTGCGAAGAGGTATGGGTGAACGGTGGCCGTGCGATCTGGTTCTAATCCAACGGCTGAGGGTCATCGTCGATGTTGGGCAACGCCGGTGAGACAGAACCCTAGCGCGGCCAGTGGGGTCGTTGGGGGCTCACCGGGGTTCAGGCGAGGGTCGGCGAGGCGGGCGAACGACGAAGTCGACGACGGTGAACCTCCTGGTACCGGCAGCTTCTCCTGGGGCGGCCTGGATCAACGGCGCCCTTCTCCTTCCGAGGCGGCGGCTCCGGCTGCAATTCTGACGCTCTGGTGCTCGAGCGGCTTCGGCTGGCGGTGGGGAGTGAGTGTGAGAGGTGGGGAGTGAGATGGTGTGCTCAAATCGGCTGGGGGTGGGCTCTATGTATAGTGGCGAGAGGGGACCGACGGGGCGCACGGTGAGCTCATCGTGGTCGATGGTACAGACGGCTATCGGCATGGGCGACGGTAGGGGGCGGTGCGGTGCTCCCTGGCGATGTTCTAACGCTTCAATGCGGCCGTAGGGGCGGTGCGGTTTGGTCTGGAACACGCGATGCTCTGCGCGGCAGAGGCGGCGTCTTCGACGGCGAGCGGTGGCTGTGCGTCATGGGGCGGCGAACGGGGATGTCTGGCGGTCTCCTGGGTCGGTGGTGATCATGTATGCAAGTGGCGAGGGCGGCGCGCGGTCTGTGGGCGTCGGTCGAGGGTGGCGCACTAGGCGTGCTCTCGGCATGGTTGCTGGCGGGCTGGGCGCGGTCCGTGCGTGTGGTCCAGGGGTTGGCAAGGCTCGGGCGCTGGACAGGGAGTGGCGGTGGACGGTGGGCTGCCTCCTAGACAAGGTTGGCACGGCTACAACTCCTCCTAGCTTGCTGTCGACACTGGGGTGGCATGGTGAGCTTCGGCATGCTCACCATTGATGGCAATGCCAAGCTTACAGTGAGTCTAGTGCTGGGTTTCACTTGCTAGCTGATCTACTGGGATGGTTGTGAGCTAGAGAGGGAACAAGTTAGGCTTAAATCACTGCTCACAATAGTGTTTGATTTTTGTTTGATTTGTGTCTACCACCTGTTCGATGAAATGGCCGCAAGAACTCAAGTTTTGAATTTTGAGAAGATTTTTGGTGGGTGTGCTAAGTTGGTGCTGGTGAGTCTGCAGATGCTTGGGTTTTGAAAGTTGAGCTTGTTTGAGTGGTTTTTGAAAAAGTGGGATCTTCCCATATGATAAAGATTCAATTTTGAACTGTTATTTAAAATAGTTTACCGAAGGTTTTTAGAAGATCAAAAGGTGGGCCTTGGTACCTCATTATGTGTACTAGCAAGGGGTGTAAAGATCCAGAATTGTTCCTGTTAACTTTTGAGTACTAGGAATAGCCAAAGTAGGCATGGGAGTTAATTTTGTCAAAATGACCATTCCTTGATTTTAATTCTTTTTGATTTGATTTCTTTTAGGAAAAGTTTGGGAATGATGTAGATGATGTTTAAATCACCTAAGAAACATTTTACAAGAATTGGATCACTTAATCATGGCAATTCAAACAACTCCTCTTTTAAGTGCCCACATATATGAATGCTTTCATTTTAAAAATGGAAAAGTTTTTGTTAACTCTATTTTTGGATGATTTGATCTTTGGTAAACTTGGATTGAAGTTTTGGGTGTTACAAACCTTCCCCCCTTAAAAAAATCTCGTCCCGAGATTTGCAAAGAAAACCAGGAACTAAAAAGATCTAGGAACTCTGTCCTAATGTAATCTTCACGTTCCCAAGTGGCTTCCTCCTCGGTATGGTTGCTCCACTGAATCTTGAGAAACTTGATACTCCTGGTCCTGGTGGTCCTGTAGGCTTCTTCTAAGATACGGATGGGTACTTCCCGATAAGTCAGGTCATTGTTGATTTCCACCGCTCTGTGATCGATGTTCTTGAAAACTTCAGTCTTCTCCGGCACTTCTAAGCATTTGCGGAGTAACGAGATATAGAACACATTGTGGATGGTTGACATCTCCTCAGGCAATTCTAGCTGATATGATACTTCTCCTCGACGGTTCAGAATCTTGAAAGGTCCGATATATCTGGGGGCTAACTTTTCCTTCAGACTAAAGCGTTGAGTTCCCTTCAATGGTGAAACCTTGAGATATACGAAATCTCCGACATTGAAAGTCAGGTCTCTCCTTCTCTTGTCAGCATAGCTCTTCTGTCTGGATTGGGCGGTCTTGAGGTGCTCATGGACTTTGTGAACTTTCTCTTCGGCTTCTAGGAGAATGTCGGGTCCAAAGATTTGACTCTCTATTACTTGCGACCAATTTAAGGGGGTACGCCATTTTCTTCCGTATAGGAATTAAAATGGTGCCATCTGCAAACTGGCCTGATAACTGTTGTTATATGAGAATTCTGCGAATGGTAGGCAGTCTTCCCATTTTGATCCGTATTCCAACACACAGGCTCTAAGCATATCCTCAAGGATCTGGTTGACTCTCTCAGTCTGTCCATCCGTTTGCAGGTGATAGGCTGTACTGAAATTTAACTGGGTTCCTAAACCTTCCTGGACTTTCTGCCAAAATCTTGAAGTAAACTGGGTTCCTCGATCTGATACAATGGTCTTGGGGGTTCCATGTAGACTAACAATTCTAGCAATGTACAGCTCTGCTAGTTTTGCACTTTGGTAGGTTGTCTTGACAGGTATGAAGTGGGCTACCTTGGATAGTCTATCAACTATGACCCAGATTGAGTCATTTCCCCTACTAGAAGTAGGTAAACCTGTGATAAAATCCATTGCGACGGAATCCCATTTACATTCCGGAATCTCCAAGGGTTGCAACAATCCTGCAGGTCTCTGATGCTCTTCTTTGACTCTTTGACAAATGTCACACTTGGCGATGTAGCTTCCGATCTCTCGCTTCATCTTGTGCCACCAAAATTGCTCCTTCAAATCTTGATACATTTTTGTTCCTCCGGGGTGGATAGAATAAAGGGTATCATGAGCTTCCTTCATGATAACTTCTTTCAGTTCTAAATCTGCTGGAACACAGATACGTCCTTTGTACCACAGTACTCCTTCTTCGTCTTCGGTGAATCCAGGTACTTTGCCTGTACCAATACGACGTTTGATCCCGTTGATACTCTCATTTCCCTTCTGGGCTTCCTTGATCTGGCTAAACAAGGTGGGTTGAAGTTCAATGCTAGCTAGGAATCCTTTGCTAACTACTTCAGTCTTGAACTGCTCCAACTCCTCATACAAACTTGGTTGCTTCTCTTTGATCATGGTGTTAAGCCGACACGGCAATCTGCTAAGAGCATCCGCTACCACATTGGCTTTGCCGGGGTGATAGTGAATGTCAAGGTCATAATCCTTGATTAACTCTATCCATCTTCTTTGCCTCATATTTAGCTCCTTCTGGGTGAAGATATACTTCAAGCTTTTATGATCTGAGTAAATCTCACAGCGATTACCCATCAAATAATGACGCCATGTCTTCAACGCCAGAACCACGGCTGCTAGCTCAAGATCATGGGTTGGATAGTTCTGCTCATGCTGCTTCAGTTGTCGAGACAGATACGCGATGACTTTGCCTTCTTGCATCAATACACATCCTAGGCCAATCTTGGATGCGTCACAATACACATCAAACGGCTTCTTGATGTCTGGCATGATCAAAATTGGGGCTGATATCAATCTCTTCTTCAGCTCCTGGAAACTAGCTTCACGCTTGTCCGTCCATTCAAACTTCTTGTCCTTCTTCAACAATTGGGTCATTGGTCGGGCTATGCTCGAGAATCCTTCTACAAACTTGCGATAATATCCCGCTAATCCAAGAAATGAACGAACTTGGGTTTGATTGGTTGGGGCTTCCCATTCTTCTACATCTTTGATCTTGGTGGGATCAACAGAGACTCCTCCGGCAGACACAATATGACCTAGGAATCCTACTTCTTTCAGCCAAAACTCACACTTGCTGAACTTGGCATATAACTGATGCTCTCTCAGGGTTCTTAGGATGATTCTCAGATGTTGCTCATGCTCTTCTTCGGACTTGGAGTAGATAAGGATGTCGTCGATAAACACAACTACAAACTTATCTAGGAAATTCATAAAGATCTTATTCATGAGATTCATGAAATAAGCAGGGGCATTTGTTAATCCGAAAGACATAACCGTATACTCGTATAAACCATAGCGAGTAGTAAAGGCGGTCTTCGGAATATCCGTTGCACGAATCTTAAGTTGGTGATAACCAGTCCTAAGATCAATCTTTGAGAATACCTGAGCTCCAGTCAACTGATCAAATAGATCCTCTATCTTTGGCAAGGGGTACTTGTTCTTGATGGTGACGTCATTCAATTTTCGGTAATCTGTGCACAGACGGTTGCCTCCATCTTTCTTGTCGACGAATAACACTGGTGATCTCCAAGGCGATGCGCTTGGCTGAATCAAGCCTGTTGCTAACATGGCATCCAACTGCTTCTTCAGTTCCACTAACTCTGAGGGTTTCATGGTGTAAGGTCTCTGGGCTATAGGTCCGGTTCCGGGGATTAGTTCGATAATGAACTCAATATCCCAATCCGGGGGCATACCTGGCAATTCATCTGGAAATACGTCGGGGTATTCACAGACTACTCTGACTTGGTCAATGGTAGGCAGGGCTACACTCTTGTTGCACTTGAATTGACGGGGTAGGGTTTCCGAGATATGTTCTACTGTTATTCCAGAACTACTGGTCATGGTGATGGCTTTCTTAGCATAGTCTATTAGTCCTTGATGCCTTGACATCCAGTCCATGCCTAGTACTACTTCCAATCCTTTAGTTCCAAGTACTATTAGGTTGGCATAAAAATCTATCCCATGTATTCTGATAGGTATAGCTTTGCAAATTTTTCTAGCTTTGGTAGTTGAGCCGGGGATTTGAACTATCATGACATGCTTCAAATTGGTTGGGCGAATCTTACTTGTGCATACAAATTCTTCGGTGACAAATGAATGCGATGCTCCCGAATCAAACAATACTCTTGCTAAAACTGAGTTGACAGAAAACATACCCAGCAGTACATCTGGCACTTCCTGGGCTTCTTCTGCGTTCATGTGGAAGAGACGACCGTTGCGGTTGTGCGGGTTCCCTGGGGAAAACCTCCTTCCTGGCTGAACACGACACTGCTGCTGAGCTGGGGCATTCACATTGGCATTGGCGGAAGCCTTCTTGGGACACTCATTAGAGTAGTGACCTTTCACTCCACACTCGAAATAAGTGATCTGAGACTTGTCTTTGGCTGCGACAGGTATAGCATTGCTGCCAGTTCTAGGCGCAGTGTTGCTGTTGTTGTTGTTTCTCTTGGGAGGTGCACGGTTGAAATGGTTGGCATTACCGGAGTTGTGATTGTTTCCTCCAGACTTCACATTGCCTCCGCTACGGTTGGGGTAGCTTGGGTGAGAATTTGAGGGTCGGTTGTTCCTTGGTGCATAACCTGGTGAAGGGTTGGGACGGTACTTCTGGTGGCTGTTGGATCCAGACTGCTGCATCATACGACGCTTGCGGTTGTCGTTTGCCTGGTTAATCTTCCCTTCCATCTGAATGGCAGAGTCGACTAGCTCTTCGAGGTCATCGAAACAGATGTTGACGAGGACAGTCTGCATCTCATCATGCAGTCCGTTCAAGAATCTCTCCTTCTTCTTGGCCTCTGTGTTGATCTCATCTGGTGCATATCTGGCAAGTGACAGGAATTTTTCACGGTACTCTACCACAGTCATTCTTCCTTGCTTCAACTCACGGAATTCATCTCTCATCCTGTTGACAAGACCTTGCGGCACGTGGGTGCGGCTGAACTTGACCTTGAATGCTTCCCAGGTCATCACTTGACCATGGTTCATAGTGCGAATGCTATTCCACCAAGCTCTTGCATCTCCTGCCAGATAGTGGGTGGCGAACAGAACTTTCTCATTTGCATCAACTCCTGCAATCTCTAAGTTGTTTTCTATGGTCTGCAACCAGTCATCAGCATCTAGTGGGTTCTCAGATTGGTTGAAGATTGGGGGGTTTGTGTTCTGAAAGTTTTTGAGTTTGGATCCTTGGTGATCCTGATTTCCATGTCCTTGGTTGTTGAGAGCCATCTGGGCGATCTGTTGTAATGTTGCTAAGTTGGCTTGACGTTCGGCCCTGCTTGCTTCACGATCCGCTATGAGATTCTGCAAGATCTGCAGCATTGGGTCCTGCGACGAGCTACTTCCTCCTTGGTTTCCACGAGGCATCTGAGGATTGAGATAGATATAGGGGTAAGAGGGAAATTCTAAGGTTCATGGTTTTGAGGTTTTCAAAGCTAAAACTTTGAGTTAGACTCAGGTTTTTCAACTAACTGCTTTTTCATTCATGCAAACAAGCACACGATACAACACACACCACAGCAATCAAAGGGAAAACAGATGGTTTGAAGAACCATTCTGCAAGCTACGATACAATGAGATGATACATCTCATGCTACGACAGTGCTCTAGTGCATCTACTCATCGTCGATGAAGTCGGAGTCTTCATCTTCAGTGTAGAAGTCCACGGCATCCTCCTCCAGAAAGTCATCATCGTTGCTGAGGTAAGAATCCATATCTCCCTGGATGTCTTCACCCTCATCTTCTTCTTCTTTTGCTGCAAGCGGAGCTTCCTGCTCCTTGACGGTCTTCTCGAGGTCTGCCACCTTCTTGCGAAGACGGGAGATGGTGCGATCCTTCTTGGCACGCTGGTGACGAAGAGACTGGCGGTCTTGGACAAGCAGTGCGAAAGTCTGGGCCTTCTGATCAGCAATGGCACGGTTCTGGTTGGCTAACTCTCGGGCATTGTCCAGTTCCTGCTGTCGGTCATGGAGCAAGAAGTCAAGGTTCTCCACTTGACGCCTCAACTCGGGGTGACCTGGCATCTCCATTGGCATTCCCATGAAGTCACGTCTCACATAGTGGGCAAAACGGGTTCCTTGGTTCTTGTTGACGCTGAGGGCACATAGTCGTGCGAGAGCTTCATGCATTGCCCTGGCTAATCCATCTAGCCAGTTGTTCTCCCTCACAGAGAACTGAATTCTCCCGGAAGTGGGTGCTTCGATGCTTCCTCTAAGATCTGCGGTGACCAGCCACTGTAGGTCTCCTCCTGGGGGTCCTGGAAGTTGAGCTCCAAGAAACTCCGGGTGCAGGCGCCCTAGTAACTCTGACAGTGAATCCAGATCTCTCTCGAAGATCAACTGACCTCCGTTTCCCAACTGGTAAAACTTGCTGAACTGAGTCTCCACCTACAGGAATTTAGGATGAGGGAGTTAGTGAAGTGACCAAGTGTGTCAAAATTTTAAGTAGTAGTGTAAGACTTTTGAGTAACATGAATTTTTGAGAGGAAGAAAATTCCAAAGGTAAGGGAGGAGATAGTTTTTCATAAATACTCACTTTGGTTTTTAAGCTAAGTTTTTGGGTTTGACGTCCATTCTAACTAGGGTCTCCTATGGTCAGGATGGCTCTGATACCAACTTGTCAACACCCGGATTTTTAATCCCAGATGCCCGTTATGCCATACCTCGCAATCCCAGGATTACCATTTTTGCGAGACATAACGGATTTGGATATCAGAGTACCATCATCCCGTACAAACCATACATAAGGTTTTACACAAATAAGGATCTCATGATCCAAGTCTTAATACAACAAGCAGCGGAAAATAAAGATAGCGTAGCGGTGGGGTGCATCTTCAGGGGCACAGGCAATGCTGACGAAGGCAGATAGTCCTAGTTATCATAGCCGTTCTGCTGACCATCGTCTTGATAAACTCCTTCATAGTCTGGCCATGATAATAGCCAGGGACAAAAGCCATGAGTACTCTTTAAGTACTCGCAAACTACTACTAACAAGGGTTATAATTCTAAGTTAAAGTGCTGAAACGAAAGAATAACTATCAAGTTAAGTTTGAAACCTAAACTAAGTTCTGAAGCAAGAAAAGATAAAGTAAAGTTCTAGAATTACTTAAGTTGGGAAGCTAATTTCATTAACATAACCCTGTTGTGGTCAAGTCAAAGGTCATCATTCATTTCAAGGTATTTGGAAAATATCTGACAACGAAACAGTATGGCCATTCCAACTGTCCATAACCGCGGACGCGGCTATTCGAATAGTTTGACACTCTGCAGAGGTGGTACACTTTCACCACAAGATTCGATACATCTGTCAGGGATAACCCTGAATCATCATACTTAGTATGCAGATAATCAAACATAACCTTCCCTTTACACACCCTAGTATAAGCACCTCTCCTATGAGCATGGCCTCCCAACCATGACCATCTGTCATCTTGGGCACTGCATAGGTGGACAACATTGAGAGGTAGCCTCAGCTCAAACCTCTCCCATGAGGGAACTAATACTAATGCATATAAATTTCCAGCTAAGCCTTACCCAATTCCGGTAATGTGGTTGTACGGTAAATTTGGAATGGTATCGCATCCGAATCCAACCATCAGTTTTATAAAAGGGTTAAGGCTCATGCCTTATCATTTTCCACATCAGAAACCAGTGGTGTTTCTCAACACATGTCAAAACATCTCAATAGAATGACTCATTATTCCAAGGTTTTCATAACTCATTTTCACCAAGTATTCCCATCTAAAGTGACTCAAGTTTTTGATCTACTCTAAACTACTAAGTTAAGAGTGTTCACTAAGGTGGAAAGATGGGATCAATCTCATGCCATATAATGATATCTAAAGGTTTCTAAGTAGGTCAAGTTTTATACTTTTTATGCTACCTTCAATTTTAAGTAGAGGACTTTGTATAATCTAAGGTGGGTTAAAACTTATCCATGAGACTTGGGGCATTAATAGGGAAAAAGGGGGGTGATCAAAGCATGCTTAAAGCATCTTTACTAAACCATCTAGTTTATTCTAGCTTGCTAACCATAGCTTGCTAAGGTAAGTTTGCAAGGGTTAGCTTGCCCTGCTAATAGTGGCTTGCCTTGGTTGGTGCAGTGGTTGAAGTTGTCTTCTTCTCCTTCTTCCTGGTAGAACTCCTCCTCCTCGAGAGCTTGGTCGGTACTATCGTCTAGAAATACATAGGGAGTGCACAATCACCAAACAATACTTAACTAGGCTAAGTAGCATTCTAAAGCACATAATTGATGATCTATTATCATCACAAACATTACAAGTTTTAATTCAATAGTTCTAAATCTTTTTATTTTAGAAAAGTAATTTCTACTCATTGAAATGTTAACT
Source organism: Avena eriantha (assembly GCA_910589775.1). Classification (NCBI taxonomy): domain Eukaryota; kingdom Viridiplantae; phylum Streptophyta; class Magnoliopsida; order Poales; family Poaceae; genus Avena; species Avena eriantha. The sequence continues at coordinate 308,942,571 of OU342741.1, read as the reverse complement.
AAAATTTAATATTCACCACCAAAATATGGGATCATGTGGACACATGTCCTAACCACATATTCCACAGGTGGGAATGAGATTTAAAGGTTGGATCAACATTACTTTGGTTTAAGTTTATTATTTAATGATTTAAAGTGACTAGAAATGCCCATATAGCATTATTTTGGTACTAGTCCAATGTCACTGCATGTAAACCTTAATATTATTACATATTTGGATAGATCTGATGAAATGTGATTTTTGAGAGTTGGAATCAACTCAAAAGCTAACTTGGTTGATTTTATAAAAATGTTGCAAGTTGTAAAAGCTTTTGTCTTCTTATTTTTATTTGGGGAGATCTATAAATCTAATTGAATTAAATCCAATGGACTTGGATAGAGCATTTCAATACCTTTCAGACAAAATTAGATTCATGCAATTTGGATTTGTCAAACTCACAGAATTGAATTTTTGAAACAAGGACAGAAACTTTATTCTAACTAAAAAGAAAAATCCTAATTTAAATTTTAAACGCGCGCGGGAACGAAATGGGCCGGCCCACTGCGCTCCGCGCGGCGTCGCGGGCTAACTTAAGCGAGGACCCACCCGTCAGTGGCACAGGGGGGTGCGAAGAGGTATGGGCGAACGGTGGCCGTGCGATCTGGTTCTAATCCAACGGCTGAGGGTCATCGTCAACGTTGGGCAACGCCGGCGAGACAGAACCCTAGCGCGGCCAGTGGGGTCGTTGGGGGCTCACCAGGATTCAGGCGAGGGTCGGCGAGGCGGGCGAACGACGAAGTCGACGACGGCGAACCTCCTGGTACCGGCAGCTTCTCCTAGGGCGGCCTGGATCAACGGCGCCCTTCTCCTTCCGAGGCGGCGGCTTCGGCTGCAATTCTGGCGCTCTGGTGCTCGAGCGGGTCCGGCTGGCAGTGGGGAGTGAGTGTGAGAGGTGGGGAGTGAGATGGTGTGCTCAAATCGGCTGGGGGTGGCCTCTATTTATAGTGGCGAGAGGGGACCGACGGGGCGCACGGTGAGCTCGTCGTGGTCGATGGTACAGATGGCTATCGGCATGGGCGACGGTAGGGGGCGGTGTGGTGCTCCCTGGCGATCTTCTAATGCTTCAATGCGGCCGTAGGGGCGGTGCGGTTTGGTCTGGAACACGCGATGCTCTGCGCGGCAGAGGCGGCGTCTTCGACGGCGAGCGGTGACTGTGCGTCATGGGGCGGCAAACGGGGATGTCTGGCGGTCTCCTAGGTCAGTGGTGATCATGTATGCAAGCGGCGAGGGCGGCGCGCGGTCTGTGGGCGTCGGTCGAGGGTGGCGCACTAGGCGTGCTCTCGGCATGGTTGCTGGCGGGCTGGGTGCGGTCCGTGCGTGTGGTCCAGGGGTTGGCAAGGCTCGGGCGCTGGACAGGGAGTGGCGGTTTACGGTGGGCTGCCTCCTAGACAAGGTTGGCACGGCTACAACTCCTCCTAGCTTGCTGTCGACACTGGGGTGGCATGGTGAGCTTCGGCATGCTCACCATTGATGGCAATGCCAAGCTTACAGTGAGTCTAGTGCTGGGTTTCACTTGCTAGCTGATCTACTAGGATGGTTGTGAGCTAGAGAGGGAACAAGTTAGGCTTAAATCACTGCTCACAATAGTGTTTGATTTTTGTTTGATTTGTGTCTACCACCTGTTCGATGAAATGGCCGCAAGAACTCAAGTTTTGAATTTTGAGAAGATTTTTGGTGGGTGTGCTAAGTTGGTGCTGGTGAGTCTGCAGATGCTTGGGTTTTGAAAGTTGAGCTTGTTTGAGTGGTTTTTGAAAACGTGGGATCTTCCCATATGATAAAGATTCAATTTTGAACTGTTATTTAAAATAGTTTACCGAAGGTTTTTAGAAGATCAAAAGGTGGGCCTTGGTACCTCATTATGTGTACTAGCAAGGGGTGTAAAGATCCAGAATTGTTCCTGTTAACTTTTGAGTACTAGGAATAGCCAAAGTAGGCATGGGAGTTAATTTTGTCAAAATGACCATTCCTTGATTTTAATTCTTTTTTATTTGATTTCTTTTAGGAAAAGTTTGGGAATGATGTAGATGATGTTTAAATCACCTAAGAAACATTTTACAAGCATTGGATCACTTAATCATGGCAATTCAAACAACTCCTCTTTTAAGTGCCCACATATATGAATGCTTTCATTTTAAAAATGGAAAAGTTTTTGTTAACCCTATTTTTGGATGATTTGATCTTTGGTAAACTTGGATTGAAGTTTTGGGACGTTACAACTTGGGCTGGTGTTGGGCTGCTGTTGGGCCGGTGGGGGAAGTAGATAGGCAGAGGGAAACTCTAGGCTGGCCTGCTGGCTCGGCCAGGTCTTTTTTTCTTTCTGTTTTCTTTTTCTATTTTATGTTTTAGTACAATTTTCTTCAAATAGGTTTTTCTCAAGTTTCAAATGCTTCAAACCGTTTCTGAGGTATTTCAGATATTATCGGATATCATTGTGGGTGTTTGGTTCTACATTCTTTTTAGTATTAATATAAGTTCTATGTATTTATGAGATGTGGATGAGAAAACTCATTAACAATATAAAGTTTAAGATTTTGTTTCTTATTTGTGGTGGTGTCTAATGGTTATAACTTTCCTTTATACAATATACCATGAACTTATTAGAGGATTTAAGATACTTATTTTATTTTATAGATATGAGTAAACATTATGGATGAAGATATACTGCCTTCATGTTTGTGATCATGAATAACATCTCAACTTAAAGTGAGTGATTGATCTTGCTTTCATAATGTGATCTTGATGATTTAGGAGACTAAGTTTCTATTAGGGTTTTTAAGATCTTAAGATCGACATGGTTCTTGTCCTAGGTTGATATGATCTTTGTTAAGGCTTCTAAAAACTCCTTACCTTAATATCTCACTAAGATTATCTTTAGATAAATAAATAATTTCCTAAATATAATCTATAATTCTCTCTTATCTTATTCACAAAGATCACATCCTTTCTGAATAAGTTAATCATCTTACTCCACCATATCCATCATCATATGATGACATGGTCATGCGACTTAAACATTACTCCTTCATTCTTCTCCTATTATATATCTCCTATTAATTAACTACCATTAATGCACCTATCAACATAGCTACTACTAACTCCATCTATTACTTCCTTAAATCCATCTTGCAACTAGTTCCAAAGCTTGCAAGATTACAATTCTATCGATACATCACATGTGATAACAATCCTCTAGAATAGGTATGGTACTACTCCCATAATACAAGTTTGTTCTTGCATTAATTTGGTTAAACTATTATACTTCCAACTACTCCTACAACTTATGTTATATACTTCATCATACTCTATCTTGACTTTGCATAATCAAGCTAGATGATTTTCCTTACTAGGGCTTTATATAATTTGGTATACTCACAACTCTTCTTCAACACCTATTTATATATTCTCAAGTGACTTGAGAATAATGACCACCATCATTTGATCAAACTAAGCTTAGACTTCGAATTGGCTGATCAAAATCTATTATCCACTAAGTAGTAGACTTGTACTAGTCTCTCTATAGGCTTATCTTGTTAAGCAAGCTTACCCTATGTTTATGCCCACTTGGATTAAGAAGATTATCATTTGATCTTGAGAATAATGACCACCATCATTTGATCAAACTAAGCTTAGACTTCGAATTGGCTGATCAAAATCTATTATCCACTAAGTAGTAGACTTGTACTAGTCTCTCTATAGGCTTATCTTGTTAAGCAAGCTTACCCTATGTTTATGCCCACTTGGATTAAGAAGATTATCATTTGATACACAATTACTACTAGCTTTCTCAGGGCTCCTCAACTACTAGCTTAGATCTTGGTTTTAGGTACTTCTTCTAGTTAACTCAGGAGTGAGTTAACTCCTCCAACATCAAATGGTTTGATCACCACTAAGGATCTCATTTCATTGATGATGGCATACTTCACCATAGCTAGTTCCTCCTTCTGATTAATTTACTTAAAATCTTTGAAAGGTTAATATAATAGGTCAAAGCTAAAGGTTAACAAGTGCTAGGTCAAGAATTGGTCACTCAATAGTGATGATCCATTGACACTAGGACTTGGTTAAATAGGAATGTCACCTCTTAATATCATATTAAGGGTATGTGTTGAATGGTCTTGGCTTGACTTCCTTTACTACTCTATTTGTAATAAGAGTTAGTGTTTAGAAACTACCATGATTTTCATGGTAGGCATAACTATGGCAAGCAAGTATATCAAGGTTTAGTTATGGGGTTTCATTACTTAACTTGGTATTTAGGGTTTGTTGTATATAATACCTTGATATCATCTTTAGAGTATTACGTATTCATCCTTGCGTTGTTGTATGGAATACCATGTAATGATCTCTAGAAGATCAAGTACTCCTTATTAAGTAGTGGGTTGTGACATTGTTTTATTACATTTGATCTACCCTTAAATCAAATTATATTACCTAGAGATAAGGTTTTAGCAAAGGTCATATTGAAACTTATCATAGTCAACTTGATGATCTACTTCAGTTCCACCAATTTAAGAGAAGGTTCAATCTCTTTGACAAGTTTTATTTAAAAGCACGAAAATTACTCGGATTTTCTATGCATGAATGCAATGCACACACCTGTGTTTAGCTTATTTCTAAGCTCTAATGCCGGGGTGTTACAGACTCTCCCCCTTAAAATGAACTCCGTCCCTGAAGTTCATACTCTCTTACATTTCAGAATGAGAAAGGACTTGTATTGATCATGCCATTTCTCAAATTCCATTGTGATCACAATTGGGGATAATTGTGGTATCTCGTCTCCAAATCGTTTTCCTTGAATTCTCTTCATACTTGACAATATCCATTATCGTTTCTAATTTATCCTAGGGTTTCTATCACTATATTCTCTTCATAATAAGGCATCATAATAAAGAATTATCGCACTAAAAAATATAACGAAATATTCCTAATTGAATATACATCATATAATCTAGAGAACTCTTTACCGTTGCTCCTAGACTCCTATAGATAATTCCCTTTACTAGGTTTCCATCTAGTGACATAGTCCACCCAGGTGCAGCGCTACCTACCCCTTTTGGCCCTCCACTACTAGAAATAAGATATTTAGTGACAAAAAACCTCATGGTAAAGTTTCAAACCATCATGGATAAGATATTTAGTGACGGTTCTAGTCTGGTATCAACGATGTGTGTTAATCATGACAGTTTGATTTTATGTCATTGTTTTCCATCTAAGAAACGTCACCTATCGACCAAGCGGAAGTGGTGGCCTCATGTGTCAAAGAATGGTGACAAATCTGGACTGTGGTGCTAGTAGTTTTTCATTGATATCATGTGGGACAAACATGTTGGTGGGTAGGAGTAATAATAGGAAAATTTACCAAAAATTTGTGGCGAGTGTTGGAGATATGCCCAAGAGGCAATAATAAAAGTGATTATTATTATATCTTTGTGTTTATGATGAATGTTTACATCCCATGCTATAATAGTACTATTAGGAAACACTAATACATGTGTGTTTTGTAAAGATGTGAGAGTCCCTAGTAAGCCTCTTGTTGAACTAGCTTGTTGATTGATTGATGATCATAGTTTCCTGATCATGGACATAAGGATGTGATTAATAACAAGGTTATATCATTAGGAGAATGATGTGATGGACACACACCCATAGTAAGCGTACCATAAGATCAAGTCATTAAGTTCGTATTGCTGTAAGCTTTCAAAAACATAGTAACCTAATCCTTCGACCATGAGGTTATGTTAATCACCATCACCGGATGGGTACTTTGATGACATCAAACACCGCTTCGTAACTGGGTGGTCATAAAGGTGTCATTGGGTATTCTGAAAGTACGTGTTGAAGCGTATGGACCAAGATTGGGATTTGTCCATCCATATGACGGATAGATATGCTCTGGGCCCTCTCGGTGGAATGTCATCTAATTAGCTTGCAAGCATGTGACTAGGTCACAAGGGATGACATATCACGGAACGAGTAAAGAGTACTTATCAGTAACGAGGTAGAACTAGGTATGGAGATACCGACGATCAAACCTCGGATAAGTATAGTATCGCGAGACAAAGGGAATTGGTTTAGTATGTAAATGGTTCAATCCATCACGAAGTCATCGTTGAGTATGTGGGAGCCATTATGGATCTCTAGGTCCCGCTGATGGTTATTGATAGGAGATGTGTCTCTATCATGTCTACATATTCACGAACCGTAGGGTGACACACTTAAGGTTCGAAGTTGTTTTAAGTAGATATGGAATGTGCGTTGGAGACCGAATGTTGTTTGGAGTCTCGGAATGGATCCGGGACATCACGAGGAGATCCAGAATGGTCCGGAGAATAAGATTCATATATAGGGGATCATTTTCTGAGTTAGGAAATGTTCCGGAGTATTTATATGAGGGTTCTAGAAGGTTTTGGAATGTTCTGGAAGGTTCTAGAGGATTTCTTGGAGTTTGCTTGAAAACCAAGAAAGGGTCAAGGGAAACCTAGTGGGGCAAGACACAGATTCGTGGGGGAGGAGAACTCCTCCCCCCTTCCCACCGCCGGCCATAGGAGGGGAGTCCTACTAGGACTCGCCCTCCCCAGGCGCGCCTCCCCCCTTAAATAGAAGGGCAGGGGCGCCCCCTCCAAGCTCTCTCCCATAACTCCAATATCTGCCGCCTCTCTCCTCCACCTTTCTTCTGCACAGGCATAGGCGAAGCCCTGCCGAATTCTCTACTCCATCACCACCACCACGCCGTCGTGCTGCTGGGATTCCGTGGAGAAGATCTACTACCTCCGCTGCTCGCTGGAACGGGGAGAGGAAGGTCTGCTTCGACTCCGCACGTGTGACCGACTGCGGAAGCGCTGGCGAAACGCGGCGCCGGAAGGATCGTCCACTTGACCGACGGCGGAAGCGCTGCCGGAACGCGACGCCGGAAGGATCGTCCACACGATCTTGAGATCGGCAAGTGATCGACTACATCAATCACGAGATCTAATCTCGTTAACACTTTCGGATCTACGAGGGTTAGTTCCTATCTATCTCGTTGCTCATGTCTAATAGATTAGATCTTGGCTTTTATCTAGATTAGAACTGGGTTTTGTTCGTTCTTGCGGTAGAAATTTTTTGTTTTCCATGCTACAAACCCATCAGTGGTATCAGAGCCGTATCTATGCGTAGATCTGTTGCACGAGTAGAACACAATGTTTTTGTGGGCGTTGATGCTTTTTTTGTCGGTGTCTTAGCGTGTACGTTGCATCTTGCGGCATGGTGGGATGAAGCGGCTCGGGCTAACATTAGATGTCATCGCACATGAGACTTGCTCCACGCTTGACGTGCAACTTGCTTTGCACAAGTGGCTTTGCGGGTGTCTGTCTCTCCCACCATAGTTAAGATTCAATTTACAATGAGCATCTTGACAACACTTGTATCAACGTTGTGGTCCTTGTTCGTAGGTAAGATCGGTCTTATGCGAAAGCCCCAAACCACGTAAAACATGCAAAGAAAATTAGAGGCGTCTAACTTGTTTTTGCAGGGGTTTTGTGATGTGATATGGCCATCATGTGATTGTGATTATATTTGATGTATGCAATGATCCTTGTTGTAATATGGCAACCGGCAGGAGCCTAATGGTTGTCTTTAATTCTGTTAAGACCTGCGTGTCTATTCATCTTGTAATAGCCTTATTCCAACTAGTTGTAATAGTTGTTGGTGATGATGGACAACCATGAAGCGGCTCCACTGACCTTGACGCAATGCTGGTGATGATGGAGATCATGTTGGTGCTTTGGAGATGGAGATCAAAGGCGCAAGAAGAAAAGGCCATATCATATCACACTAATTATGAATTGCCTATGATGTTAATCCTTTATGCATCTTGTATTGCTTAGATCGCGACGGTAGCATTATAAGATGATCCCTCTCACTAAATATCAAATAATAAAGTGTTCACCCTTAGTTGGCACCGTTGCTCAGACTCGTCGTTTCGAAGCATCTCGTGATGATCGGATGTGATAGATTCTACGTGTGCATACAACGGGTGCAAGCCAGATTTGCACATGCGGAAACTAAGGTTGTCTTCACGAGCCTAGCATGTACAGACATGGTCTCAGAACACGGAATACCGAAAGGTAGAGCATGAGTCATATAAATGATATGATGAACATGAAGATTGTTCGCCGATGAAACTACATCTTCTCTCGTGAAGATCGGACTTGGTGTAGTGGACTTGGTTCGTGTAATCACTAAGACAATGTGAGGGATGTTGTTTTGAGTGGGAGTTCACCTAGTTAGTTTAAGAATTAAATTTGAACTTAATTTGTCATAAACTTAGTCTAAACTACTTGCAAATTGTTGTAGATTATGGCGACCCCCTCCATCAATTTCAATGCATTCCTAGAGAAATAAAAGCTTAAAAACAATGGAAGCAATTTCACGGACTGGTTCCGTGGACTGAAGAGCGTCCTCAGGGCTGGTCAGTTGACCTATGTGCTCGATGCACCGCTAGGTGACCCACCTGCAGATAATGCCACCGATGACGAAAAGAATGTTTTCGCCACTCGGAAGAATCATTACTCCACAGTTTAGTGTGCCATCCTGTACGGTTTAGAAGCGGAGCTCCAACAGCGTTTTGAGCACCACGACCCGTTCGAGATCATTAAGGAGCTCAGGCTAATTTTTGAGACTCGCGCGGCCATGGAGAGCTATGAGGCCTCCGGAAAGTTCTTTAACTGTAAGATGGAAGAGGGAAGCTCCGTTAGCGAGCACGTGCTCACCATGTCTGGGTACACTAAGAAGCTCCAAGAGTTGGGAATATCGATTCCTAATGAATTGGGGATTCACCGTCTCCTTCAATCACTGCCACCAAGTTACAAGAACTTTGTGATGAACTACAACATGCACTGCATGAACAAGACGTTGCCTGAACTGTCGTCCATGCTGAAAACTGCTGAAGTGGAGATCAAGAAGGAGCACCAAGTGTTGATGGTCAATAAGACCACCAATTTCAAGAAACGGGGCAAGCCTAAGAACAAGGGCAACTTCAAGAAGGACGGCAAGAAAGCTGCCGCACCTGCTAAGAAGCCCAAGGCTGGTCCTAAGCCTGAAACTGAGTGCTTCTACTGCAAGGGAGCTGGTCACTGGAAGCGTAACTGCCCCAAGTAACTGGCGGATCTGAAGAACGGCAACATCAAGAGGAAAGGTATATTTGATATATGCGTTATAGATGTGTATCTTACTAGTAATCATAGTAGTGCCTGGGTATTTGATACTGGTTCGGTTGCTCATATTTGTAACTCGAAACAGGAGCTGCGGAATAAATGAAGACTGGCAAGAGACGAGGTGACGATGCGCGTTGGAAATGGCTCCAAGGTTGATGTGATCGCCGTCGACACGCTCCCTCTACATCTACCTTCGGGATTAGTTTTAAATTTAAATAATTGTTATTTGGTGCCTGCGTTAAGCATGAACATTATATCTGGATCCTGTTTATTGCGAGATGGTTACTCTTTTAAGTTCGAGAATAAAGGTTGTTCGATTTATATGAGTAATATCTTTTATGGTAATGCACCTGAGATGAATGGTTTATTCTTACTGAATCTCGATAGTAGTGATACACATGTTCACAACATAGATGCTAAACGAATAAAATTGAATGATAATTCCACATACATGTGGCACTGTCGTCTTGGTCACATTGGAGTGAAGCGTATGAAGAAACTCCATTCTGATGGACTTCTTGAATCACTTGATTTTGAATCACTTGAAAGATGCGAAGCATGTCTAATGGGAAAAATGACTAAGACTCCATTCTCTAGTACAATGGAGCGAGCTACAGACTTATTGGAAATAATACATACCGATGTGTGCGGTCCAATGAGTGTAGCATCGCGTGGTGGATATCGTTATGTTCTCACTTTCACGGATGACTTAAGTAGATATGGGTATGTCTACTTTATGAAACATAAATCCAAAACTTTCGAGAAGTTTAAGGAATTTCAAAGTGAAGTGGACAATCATCGTAACAAGAAGATTAAGTTTCTGCGTTCTAATCGCGGAGGTGAATATCTGAGTTATGAGTTTGGCATGCATTTGAAGAAATGTGGAATACTTTCGCAGTTGACACCGTCGGGAACACCACAGCGTAATGGTGTGTCCGAACGTCGTAATCGAACTCTCTTAGATATGGTTCGGTCTATGATGTCTCTTACAGATTTACCGTTATCATTTTGGGGCTATGCATTAGAGACAGCCGCATTCACTTTAAATAGGGCACCATCTAAATCCGTTGAAACGACACCATACGAATTGTGGTTTGGTAAGAAACCTAAGTTGTGGTTCCTTAAAGTTTGGGGTTGCGAGGCATATGTAAAGAAGTTACAACCTGATAAGCTAGAACCCAAAGCGGAGAAATGCGTCTTCATAGGATACCCTAAAGAAACAATTGGGTATACCTTCTATCATAGATCCGAAGGCAAAGTTTTCGTTGCAAAGAATGGATCCTTTCTTGAGAAGGAGTTTCTCTCGAAGGAGGTGACTGGAAGGAAAGTAGAACTTGATGAGGTTATTGAACCTTCTCTCGGATTTGAGAGTAGCGCAGCACTGGAAGATGTTTTGGTGCCGCCTGCACCAATTGGAGAGGAAGCTAATGATAATGATCATGAAACTTCAAACGAAGTTACTACTGAACCTCGCAGGTCAACGAGGGTTCGTACCACTCCTGATTGGTATGACTCTGCCTTGAACGTCATGTTGGTGGAAAACGCTGATGACCCTACGACGTATGAAGAAGCTATGGTGAGCCTAGATTCCGACAAATGGCTAGAAGCCATGAAATCCAAAATGGGATCCATGTACGAAAACCAAGTGTGGACTTTGGTGGACTTACCGGATGGCCATATGGCTGTCGAGAACAAATGGATTTTCAAGAGAAAAACAGATGCTGATGGTAATGTTACCGTCTATAAAGCTCGACTTGTCGCGAAAGGGTTCCGACAAATTCAAGGAGTTGACTATGATGAGACTTTCTCACCAGTAGCGAAGCTAAAGTCTGTGAGGATTTTGTTAGCAATTGCTGCATATTTCGATTATGAGATTTGGCAGATGGATGTCAAAACGGCGTTCCTTAATGGTGACATTGAGGAAGAGTTGTATATGGTACAGCCCAAGGGTTTTGTCGATCCTAAAGATGCTGACAAGGTATGCAAGCTTCAACGCTCCATTTATGGACTGGAGCAAGCATCCCGGAGTTGGAATCAACGTTTTGATAAAGTAATCAAAAGCTTTGGGTTTATACAAACTTATGGAGAAGCTTGTATTTACAAGAAAGTGAGTGGGAGCTATGTAGAATTCCTAGTACTATATGTAGATGACATATTGTTGATTGGGAATGATATAGAACTTCTTAATAGCGTCAAAACCTATTTGAATAATAGTTTTTCAATGAAGGATCTTGGCGAAGCGGCATATATTATAGGCATCAAGATTTATAGAGATAGATCAAGACGCCTAATAGCGCTTTCACAAAGTACATACTTGGACAAAGTTCAAAAGAAGTTTAGAATGGAAGATAGCAAGAAAGGGTTCGTGCCCATGTTGTCAGGTAAGACCTTGAGTAAGACTCAAAGTCCAGCTACGGCAGAAGATAGAGTGAAAATGAATAATATTCCCTATGCCTCAGCCATAGGTTCTATCATGTATGCCATGCTGTGTACAAGACCGGATATAGCACATGCTGTTTGTTTGACTAGCAGATATCAAAGTGATCCTGGAATGGAGCACTGGACAACGGTCAAGAATATCCTAAAGTACCTAAATGGAGGTGATGAACAGCTTCGACCATGACGTTATGTTAATCACCATCACCGGATGGGTACTTTGATGACATCAAACACCGCTTCGTAACTGGGTGGTCATAAAGGTGTCATTGGGTATTCTGAAAGTACGTGTTGAAGCGTATGGACCAAGATTGGGATTTGTCCATCCATATGACGGATAGATATGCTCTGGGCCCTCTCGGTGGAATGTCATCTAATTAGCTTGCAAGCATGTGACTAGGTCACAAGGGATGACATATCACGGAACGAGTAAAGAGTACTTATCAGTAACGAGGTAGAACTAGGTATGGAGATACCGACGATCAAACGTCGGATAAGTATAGTATCGCGAGACAAAGGGAATTGGTTTAGTATGTAAATGGTTCAATCCATCACGAAGTCATCGTTGAGTATGTGGGAGCCATTATGGATCTCCAGGTCCCACTGATGGTTATTGATAGGAGATGTGTCTCTATCATGTCTGCATATTCACGAACCGTAGGGTGACACACTTAAGGTTCGAAGTTGTTTTAAGTAGATATGGAATGTGCGTTGGAGACCGAATGTTGTTCGGAGTCTCGGAATGGATCTAGGACATCACGAGGAGATCCGGAATGGTCCGGAGAATAAGATTCATATATAGGGGATCATTTTCTGAGTTAGGAAATGTTCCAGAGTATTTGTATTAGGGTTCTAGAAGGTTTTGGAATGTTCTGGAAGGTTCTAGAGGATTTCTTGGAGTTTGCTTGAAAACCAAGAAAGGGTCAAGGGAAACCTAGTGGGGCAAGACACGGATTCGTGGGGGAGGAGAACTCCTCCCCCCTTCCCACCGCCGGCCATAGGAGGGGAGTCCTACTAGGACTCCCCCTCCCCAGGCGCGCCTCCCCCCTTAAATAGAAGGGCAGGGGCGCCCCCTCCAAGCTCTCTCCCATAACTCCAATCTCTGCCGCCTCTCTCCTCCACCTTTCTTCTGCACAGGCATAGGCGAAGCCCTGCAGATTTCTCTACTCCACCACCACCACCACGCCGTCGTGCTGCTGGGATTCCGTGGAGAAGATCTACTACCTCCGCTGCTCGCTGGAACGGGGAGAGGAAGGTCTGCTTCGACTCCGCACGTGTGACCGACTGCGGAAGCACTGCCGAAACGCGGCGCCGGAAGGATCGTCCACTTGACCGACTGCGGAAGCGCTGCCGGAACGCGACGCCGGAAGGATCGTCCACACGATCTTGAGATCGGCAAGTGATCAACTACATCAATCACGAGATCTAATCTCGTTAACGCTTTCGGATCTACGAGGGTTAGTTCCTATCTATCTCGTTGCTCATGTCTAATAGATTAGATCTTGGCTTTTATCTAGATTAGATCTGGGTTTTGTTCGTTCTTGCGGTAGAAATTTTTTGTTTTCCATGCTACGAACCCATCAGCGAGTCAGAATTGAAGCCGAGACCAACTGGTCGGTGTGCTTTCAACCGCTGGACTAGCATATGATTAGTGTTACCTGATAATTTGTTAATCTTTTGTAGCAGTTCTTAGGGTTAGCGTTGTACAAACCAATCATGAGATTGCGATTTTAATGTGTCAGCATCGTGCATCTATGAATTAACTGTGTGGTCTTATGTTCTTCTAGCCACCACCGCCAAGAGGAAGGCGTTCACGTTGTGCCACCACTTGATTACGTGACGAAGGAAGGAGATCGTGTTCCCCAGCTTGGCAAACACGGCACAACTATGCGATCATGTTAATTACTGAGTCAGCATTATTGGGCCGCACAGGGCTAGTCGTGTCGATCGAAAACTTCGATGAGTTTTGGTTTCACGTTGCTTATAACTAGATTTGTAGATATGATGTAAGAATTTGAGTAGGATTGTTTCATTATGGACGTAATAGAACATTGATGATTCGCAATGGGATATTGGGTGATCATTGAAAATTGTTAGTAGTACGTAAGTTTGGTTTTTTGAAGTTTAATTTATAAACAAAATGATCAGATGATTTAGTATATATGATGATGCACTTAGCGTCGTACTTCAATGAATTTTAGGTAAATGGATCGAAATTGGATCACTGATGGGATAAAGTTCACATCTCCATACATGAAAGGTGTGAGCGAGTTTATGAAGTTTGTGTGAGATAACGAGAATAGTGGCCGAATCTCTTTTTCCCGTGTACTAAATGCCTTAATGTTGTACATCACCCTCAAAAGAGTGTGCATGGTCATGTCCATGACATATACAAGGTGGATTTATCATGGGGAAGCATTACTGATGACGAAAGTAATGGGGGAAGCGAGCATGGTGCATATGGAAGTGATGATGATGATGAACTTGAGCAAGAAAATCCTAATAATTATGATGATGTGAACAAAATGGTTGATGATCTGAAGAACTCAGGAGATAAATGTTCGAAGAAACCAAACATTTATGCAAATCTTATTGAAGAAGCTAAGAGAGAGCCGCATGAGGGACGCACCACAACCAGTAGGTTGAACTTCATTATCAGGATGCTCAATATCAAATCAACCTACCGGGTCACCAACAGAGCATTCAATTTATCATTTGGGGTGCTATGTGACATTTTGCCATGTGTGAATTTTCCAAGATCTTATGTTGAAGCTAAGAAAATACTGTCTGATGTTGGTCTTGGTTACGAGACAATTCATGTATGCAAGTTTGATTGTGGTTTGTTCTGGGGAGATTATAAGAACTACACTCATTTTCCTAAGTGTGGACTTGCAAGATGGAAAGACCCGGATGCAAAGAAAATGGTTCCTCACAAGGTGCTTCTGTATTTTCCTATAGTTCCAAGGTTACAAAGATTTTTTTGTTTCAAACGAAATGTCAAATAACACCAAGTGGCACAAAGAGAACAGGGTTGCTAAGGAAAATGCATTGAGGCACCCAGCAGATGGTGAGGCCTGGAAGCACTTTGACAATCAGTTTGAGTGGTTCTCTGGAGATGCCCGTAACTTAAGGCTAGGTTTTGTAACAGATGGATTCAATCCTTTTGGCAATATGAGTAATTCATATAGTATGTGGCCTGTTTTTGTCATTCCGTACAATTTCCCACCTTGGATGTGCATGGATCAGTCCAACTTCATGTTGTCATTACTAATCCCAGGCAAGTCTTCACCAGGAAAGGATTTTCATGTTTTCATATAGCCGCTGATTAAAGACATGATGGAACTATGTAAAGGTGTGAAGACGTTTGGTGCATGCATAGGAGATGAATTTCATATCCATGCTGCTATCCTTTGGTCTTTTCATGACTATCCTGGATATGCCACTATGTCTGGATGAAGCACTAAAGGATTTTTCGCATGTGTGCGTTGTTATGAGAATCCTTGCTACGAGTCTTTGAAAAACAAAATATGATATGTTGGCACTCGACGATTACTTCCAACAAATCACCCGTATAGAAGAAGCAGACTATTCAATGGAAAATCTGAGTTGAGAGGGGCACCAAGGAAGTTCACAATGGATGACATACAAGAGAGGGTCGAAAAAGTGAAGGATTTTGAACCAGGGAAGAATCCTGCATGTAAGAATAGAAAACATATAGTTGAAGGTGAACCGATGTGGCAACTCAAGGTGAGCTTGCATTATCTCCCTACTGGTCGGTGCTGAAGCTATCACACAACCTTGACGTGATGCACATCGAGAAGAACATTTTAGGTAATATCCTTGGTACCCTGCTTGAATTGGATGGGAAGAATAAGGACACTCTTAGTGCTAGACATTATTTACAGAAAATGAAAATTAGGAAAAAGTTCTGGATGGATGATGAGGGTGAGACTTATTCAAAGCCCCATGCGTCATGGACTCTTGAGAAGGAGTTGAAGATAAGATTGTGCAGTTATTTGGCAAAAATTAGATTCCCAGAAGGTTTTTGTGCCAACCTAGAAAGATGTGTAGATATTGTTGGTGGTAAAGTACATGGTCTGAAGACGCATGATTGTCACATTCTTCTTTAGCGTGTCTTGTCAGCTGGGCTTAGAGGAATTGCATCAAAGGATATGTATGAGATTATTGCTGCATTGGGCAGATTTTTTAGGGAGTTGTGTGCCAGGACTCTGAGAGTTGAAGTGCTTGATCGGTTGAAGGTTGAAATAGTTATAATCCTTTGCTAACTTGAGATACTCTTCCCACCAACATTTTTTGATGTAATGGTTCACTTGGCTTTACATCTTCCTAATGAGGCTAAATTAAGGGGGGCTGTTCATTATGGTTGGATGTATCATGTTGAGAGAAGACTTGGGTACCTTAAGTCTACTGTGCGTAATAGGTATAGGCCCGAAGGCTCAATTGCGGAGGGCTATATAGTAAATGAGCGCATGAGCTTCTGCTCTAGATTTTTTGAGGATGACAACAAAGCTGATAGGTATGCAGATAAGCGAAGAGCAATTGGTGTAGATGAGTTTCGAGTCTTCTAGGATGGAGCAAGAGGGATTGGGAAATCAACTTTGGCAAAAATTGAAAAGGAACATCATAAAATTGGATTTTATGTGATTAAAAATTGTGAAGAGGCACAAGGTTACATGAAGACCCTTAACATACTTTTTTCACAATTGCATGTTGTATGAAATTTTAGATATCTAATATGTGAATATATATTTTTTGTTTTATAGTATTTACCGAGCAGAACTTTTGCAGAGGGGTGTGAAAAACATTGAGGAGACACTCGAGAAAGAGTTTCCAGCATGTTTTAAAAAAACATGTGACTAATTTAGAATCTTCTTCTAGAGATTTATAGTCACTTGCACTTGGGCTAGACGAGCGTGTAGTCATCTACTCTGGTTGCAATGTAAATGGTGCTAGGTTTCGTATAGTGGATCATGAGAAGAACCAGAAGACGCAAAATTCTGGTGTGATGACAAAGGGATCTTTTGGTGAATCTAAAGAAAGAGAGTACTATGGTGTTCTTCAGGAAATAATTGAGTTGCAGTATGTGAAGAACAAGCATGGTGATAGATCGGTATACTTGTTCTGATGTGATTGGTTTGACATCGATAGAAAGAATTGCAAGATGATACATTCTTCAAAAGTGTCAATAATTCGAAGCTATGGTACAAGAATGAGCCCTTCATTCTGGCTAGCCAAGCCGAAACATGTTTCTATGTTGATGACACCAAGTATGGTACTCCTTGGAAAGTTTTGCAGATCTTCAGTAATAGAAATGTCTTTGATGCTCCAGAAATTGAAGATGGCAATCAAGGGCCAGTTCAAGGGAATGGAGATGCATTCCAGGATGACTTTGGTTCAAAAGACCTCATGTGTTTGGATATTGATGATGAGGAATAGAGGTCGAACTCGAGGAGGTCCATCATCAGGGCTTGTTCGTCTGCGGTACCAAAGTTGGCAGGCCAGCGCATGGCGGTACCTAAGTTGCCTGAAATTACCGCGTTTCGAAAAGTTAGGCGGCCAACTACCAAGAGGGGCCATTTCGATGCAAACTCGTCTCACCCCAACCAAATCCAAACATGCCGTGAAACTGCCCCATGAAGTAGACGGTCGGGACCCTCATGTCAGTAATATTTCCGTGACGCGAGCGCCAACGCGACAACCACGTAGGCGAAACGAGATACTAAAGGAGCATCGTGCGTTGACCAAATTCACAAATCCACCCCCTCCCTCCTTTCGCATGAACCCTAGCACCGGCGGCATCAAAATCCCCTCTCCAACCAGAAAGATCTCGTTGGGCATTTGACTTCCGGCGCCAAGTTGCTGCGCCTACTCGCTGCTACCGAGCTGTAATGCCGAATGCCGTGCCAGCCGTTGGGATGATCTAGCCCGCCTCTACCGCCGATGAGCTGAGCAGCGCGGAGGATAGCAGATCCATTTGCCGAGGAAGAAGTACTCTGGCTAATTTCGGGTGAGCTACTCTTCTCTTTGCTATTCGCACTACCTATAACTGCTAGCTGGCTATTGGCATTACAGATTTATATCAAACATAGAATTGTTTGCTAGCACGACGCTGACAAACAATTCTTATCTTTTGTCTCCAATTTTCTGTCAACTAGGATCTCTGCTGAACCCAGCTACACGGTTCTGGTGAGCATCTGCGGTCACCTCATGAAATTAGCACATGGGAAGAGCAGGTGGAAAGAGGCTCAGAGTCTGAAGATGGAAGTGGCGCCTGTGCAGTTATGCACTATCCCTGGTTTGGTTGCTGCTGCGCGTGAACTTGCTGAAATGAGGCCAGAGCAGACTGCACGGTTCAGCCTCGTTGATGACCGAGGCTTCAAGGTTCCTGTAGCGCGTGACAGTCAGCTAATTGGGTTCATGAAACAGCATGTTAGGCTTCGCGTGGTTACGCTAGTGTGTAACATAGTGGATGAGGAAGCTCCTACTACTGGGAGTCACCCAGCTATTATTGGACAGGGAGGTCCAACTCGAACCCCTGCTGTTGTTGAGAAAAATGTGGTTCCTCATCCGCGACATGCTTCTGTCAGGTAACCTCCTCGTAGGAGTCCCCGTATTGTCGTTGTGGAAAACTCTGCTCTGGAATCTGCTGGTACTGGTCGTCCCCGTCCCCGTGCCCGTGTTGCTGCGGCTGCTGCTCACCCAATCCATGCTGCTGTTGAGCAAACTAAGGCGTCCAGAGGCTGCCCCGCTGTTGTTGCCAATACCGCCGCCTTGTGTGCTGCTCCTCCTCGAAACCGTCCTCAAGTTGTGCGAACCCGTGCTCTAGAATCTGCTGGTACTGGTCGTCCTCGTGTTGTTGTTGATCTGGACGCTGTTGACCCAATCCCTGCCGCTGTTGAACAAACTAAGGCTTCCGGAGGCTGCCCCACTGTTGTTGCAAAGACTGAACCATTCTCTCCTCCTCGAACCCGTGCTCAAATTCAGCGAGCTGCTGGTCTGAAGCCAGCTCATGGTCTAGACTTTGCTAGCACTCGAAACACTTCTGTTGTGGGAACTGCTCCTGATCGTCGAGGTGGCATGGCAGCAGTTGATCCTATTGTGGCTGCCGTTAGAAGGGGCCCTGCCTGTCCACCATGTAATGTAGCTCCCGCTACTAAGGGCCCTCGCCTTGCTCCTGGTCATGGTACTTCCACCGAGATTGATCCAGCTAACGATGACGCTGGTGATGGCGGCGGTGGCATTGGGGCTGGGTCTGATGGTGCCGCTCCATCTCTTGAACCTCTCGGAGGTTTCTATCCTGAAGAACCTGATGATGGCAAAGTAATCATTCGTATCGATGTCGCGGATTATACTACAAAATTAGATGATGGCACAGAAAGAATTCTATGGCGAGTTTGATGTAATCCTTGGTAGATACGACCCTGAAGTGGTAGAGTTATCTGACCTGATGGCATCGTTACATGTGAAGGTGCTGTGGGGGTCCTCCCAGGAAGCACGTTTGTTATATTATGGTTACAGGAGCAAAAAGGCTATCAAAGTGAAAGATACCAGGGATTTAGTCGTACCGTTTACAAGGAAACATTATAGAGGTGAAGGTTACTTCCACTTGGTAGTGCTCACGGTTGGAGAGGAATTGGAACTCGACAATAGAGATGGACTTTTAGAAGGCATGCATGACCTGATCCATGGCATAACTGGGGCTGGTGCGACTGAGGGTGGCTTCGAACAGAGGAGAGTCTTACAGAGGAGCATCATAAAGAGGAGCAGGAAGAGCATCTCCAGAAAGGGAACGCCGAAGAACAACGTCACCAACGAGACCACGCCAGAGAAGAGGACGCCCAAGAGTCGCACGACAAAAGGCACTATGCCGCAGAGTACACCCCTGAGATCCAGTCAAAATGCCACACCGAACGGTAGCAGCAAAAATGCTAAGAGGGCTAGCACGGTGGAGACCACTCCTAGGAGTGGTAGCAAAGAGGCGAAGATGGCCAGCACGGATGCTACCACACCCAGTGGGAGCAGAAAAAACACTAATTTGGAGCGGAACACGCCGCTGTCAGGGAATTATGCAAGCACGAAGGAGAACACGCCCAATAGTAGCAGCAAAAGGGCTAGTTTGGAGCGGAACATGCCGCTGAGGTCAGGCAATAATGCCAGCACGAAGGACAAGACGCCCAATAGTAGCAGCAAAAGGGCTAATTTGGAGCGGAACATGCCACTGGGGTCAGGCAATAATGCCAGCACGAAGGAGAACACGCCCAATAGTAGCAACAAAAGGGCTAATTCGAAGAAGAACATGCCGCAGAGGTCCGGCAATAATGCCAGCACCCTGGAGCCAACACCCGTGAGGGGAGGCAGTAAGGAGATCACACCCAAGAGCGGCAGCAAAAGGCCTAGTTCGATAGGGAATGGAACGCGGATGTCAAGCCCTACTGATACCATCAGGAAAGATTACATCAGGAAGGACGATGCACACAGGAAGATCAAGAGGGTTCTATACACTCAAGATGAAATTGATTCTGACTGCTATTTTTCCACTGAAGTACCTGGGATGCGTGCAAATGTAAGACCACCCCATGTGGTTGCAGCAGAACCAACCGAGTGTCTTGGAGAAAACAGAGTTGCCAGTGAGGTGGACTGGGGCAAAGTTCCTGTCCATCCGGGTGGAGATGATGGTGCAGCCCACCCATGGGAGTCAATATGATGTGTGCGGTACTGGGCATTAGAGACGATAGCGAATATTCTGAATCGGATGAAGAAGCAGGCACTATAGAGGATCAAGAATCTGGTGATGATGAAATAGACGAGGAACTTAACGATGAGGCTGGCATTACAGTCGATGATTTGGGTGTTGAAGTAGAAGAAATGAAACATGACCACGAGTATCCTATAATTTTGGTCGGCACCGAGTTCAGGAGCATGCATGAGTTCATGATGTCGTTCCGGCATTTTTGTATCAAGGGGGAGTTCGACGTTTATCGACTGAAACTCTGTCGAGAGGTATGAGGCCGTTTGCAAGTTAACATGGATGAATGGACGGGCCGAGGTACATTGTCCATGGAGGATCACAGCAAGATCCTTACCTGCGTCGACTGCAATTAGGATATTGGGGCAATGAATGCAGCAAACCATTAGAACTCTCTCTCTCTCTTTTCACTCTATAACTACAATTGATGTGCGATATCTTTCTGGAAACTAGTCGACTCCGCTTATCTTTTAAATGAATCTGTGTTGCAAGTGAACAAAATGGGCCCTGCACACATGTGTCCGACAGGAAGCAAACTGAAATCCTCAATCGCTGATACGGAGTGGGTGGCTATGCAATCTATGTCCATACTAAAGGATAACCCTAAGGAGACCGCGAAGAATATTCAGACTAGCCTCGGTTATAAATACAACATTGTCCTTCTGTATTACACGGTTTGGAAAGGTAAAGAGAAAGCTCTGGGGGTCTTGCACGGGTATTGGACCAATAGCTTCAGGATGCTGTACAACTTCAAGGCGGAGGTACAAGCTAGGTGTCCGGGGAGTGTTGTGGAGATTGACACCGAATCAGAAGGTGGTAAAATATATTTCAAAAGATTTTTCATGGCGCTTAAACCTTGCATCGATGGATTCAAGGGCGACTGTAGGCCGTATCTAAGTGTAGACAGCACTATCCAAACTGGCAAATGGAAAGGTTGCCTTCCATCTACCACATCACTTGATGGTCACAACTGGATGTTCCCAGTGGCATTCGGGCTGTTTGAAACAGAAACGGAGGAAAACTGAGTCTGGTTTATGAGGCAGCTTGGGAGATCAATAGGTCACATGGATCCATTAGCTATATCCACGGATGCATGCAAAGGGCTAATGAACGCAGTGAAGGAGGTGTTCCTGCGAGCTAAAGGTAGAGAATGCCATGCCCATATGATGCTCAACTTGTACTCACACTATGCAGGCAGCGTATTTCGTTACATGTTTCCTGCTGCTAGAGTTTACAAACCTAGTAGCAGCAATTATTTCATGAGCAAGATTTTTGCCGAAGCCCCTGAACTTCCAGAGTACTTAGCCATCCATCATTCGCAGATATGGAAGATGAGTCAATTCAACCCTGACATCAAAGTTGATTACATAAACAACAACCTTGCAGAATGCCTAAATAACTGGGTGAAGGACATAAAAGTGCGTCCTGTTCATATCTTGATGGACAGCATACGTGGTATGATCATGAAGCTGTTAAATATAAGGAGAGAGATCGGTAGGAGACTTAGAGGATATATGCTACCGCCAGTTGTACAGCAACTACACAAGTGAAGCCGAGGACTTGCTCATCTTAAGGTTCTCCCGTCAACGAACAGAAGCTGTGAGGTGGTCGATATGTCCAAGAGTGGCAAAAGGGATATTGGGAACATCCAGCTGCGAGAATGCACCTGCTTAGAGTGGCAGCATACCGGGAAACCTTGCGACCACGCCTTGGCCTTCTTGGTGAAGAAAAGAACTCTACCACATTTGGATTAGTATTTGTCAAACTACTACTCTATGAAGCAGTTCAGAGCTACATACGCTCGATCCGTCGAGCCATATACAGAACCATCTCAGTGGCCTCAAGTCCAACTGTCTTTCAAGCTTTGCCAGCCAGTTACAAAAAGGGGCAGAGGAAGACCCCAGGTGAATAGGTTTAAGAATTTTCTCGAGAAGAAGGGTTCAACTTTCTGTGCTACAAAGAACGGCAAAAACAGATGCAAGACCTGCCATATTATAGGACATAGAGCAGCTAGATGTCCCCTTAATGCTCCCAAACCTAGGTATGAGATGGTACATTCACACAAAAAAATTGTTTATAGTCTGTAGATATAAGGTAGTAATCCATGTACTGTTTTTTTACAGGAAGCGCAAGGTAAGAAACAAGACAGCCGACTCAGTGATTTTGCTACGGGAAGAAAACCAAAACGAGTGGAGTGATGATGCTGGACAAGATTATGGTGCTGATTGGCCTGACTTCCCTCGGACCGGAGATGTAGGGTACATGAAGGTAAGAAAATTGGCACCCAGGAAGAGGAAGAAGGCAGGAGATGAAGAAGCCAGTGGACGTGAAGGAAATAGGAAGAAAGTTGGCACCCAAGTAGAGAAAGAGGGCTAGCAGTGTAGCAGCCTAATGATGTATTGAACTTGAACCTATATATGTAGTTCGGTTAAACTCTGGAGCTGTGTGCGTGGAACTTGTCGGGCGAAACAACCTGCCTCTCATACTAGCAGTAAAATGTATCGCGACTTTAGGATTTGATACAGCAGAGGCCACTAGTTGAATCCAAAACTGTGACTGTGTCACTACTATCTGAACAACGCGATAGCTGAGCGGTTAAATCCTCTCCAAAATCGATGGGTGTTAGTGGCACAGACGTGATTTATTTATAGGCGCTTAATAAATCCCTGCTGTTGACATTACACTTATGATAAGTTTTTGGGCTGGAAAACAATTTCTTAAGCTGGCCGCTACACTCCACGAAGCAGCAATTTATTTCCGCTGCTGGACAACGACATGGCAACATAAACTGCAAATGCAACAGATAATGCTCAGATAATGAGGAAATTGTTTCCACTATCTGGCCTAATCTTGAGCCCGTCTGTCTCACCACCTCCCTGCCCCTGCCTCCCCTGCACCTGGCGAAGCTCCTGGATCTCTCGCTCCATCGCACGAATCTCCTCTTTCTTATCCCACACAGCATCACGCAGATCCTGAACAAGCTCTTTGTGAAAACCTGTCAGTGGCTTTTCGATCCACACAAACTTGTCACAGTCAGTCCCTCTCCCTTCCTGTGTAGTAGATCGAAGGAAACAAAAAAAGAATTACATTACGCTTTCCGGATCCGGGTTACCATTGTACCTACAGTAGGAACTTACCGCTCTGATGCTGTAGTTGCTGAATTTTCCTGCAGTATTTTCGCCGGTCCACGAAATCTATCTCGGCATCTTCTCACCACACAAACACAACATATCGGGGTAGTAATCGTAGGGAGCCCTCCGGTACCTGATGGGGGCACCTGCCTGACGGCGTTGAGCCGACCCTGATTCCGCCCGAGACGAACTACACGAGCTGCGAGCGATGAGCGAGGGGAGCGAGGGCAGAAGAAAGAGGAGCCTTTGGATGTCAGGGTAGTGGTGAAGCGTGATTTATCCCTACTTAATAACTCGGGCAGAATCCTACCGTCCACATTCGGCTGACTGGTGGGGGACCTAGCGTGTGGAGTTGTCAAAAGAAACTCGCACCTTCATGGTTCAAAAGCCCTGTCGCGCGCATTGGACGAAATTTTTTGGTACCTTGCCCACGTACATATGACTAGGAGGTCTTGCTCAGGAACCATACATGCCTGGCCCACAATCTTACTCCCTCCTAGGAACTTGTCATCGCTCGCACCGGCAGATCCATCCGCTCCACCGCTTCCGGTAGGGCTCGCCGCGGCGGATCCACCCCAAGATCCTACCGTCGCAGTATCAAATGGCCATGGTTTATTGAGAGGAGCGACGACGCTACGTATGCGAGCTCGGCCCCTCCTACCTGTAGAAGGACTGACGCGGCGTCGAGCTCGAGCAGGAGCCACCAGGCGCGACGACGCTCGGTCCACGCCAACCCCATCACCTTCGTCATTGCCGATTCCGATGTGGAGGGCGACAGGGACGAAGCTGTGCAGAATGCCATTGTTGCCTCCTTGGCGAAGGGCAAGCCACGGGCGGGAGTGGATGTCGCCGGGAAGGGCATGGCGGCGTCACCAATCGAGGTGGACTCCGACGACAGCTGTGTGATGTGGGTTTAGATGTTGTTTAGGATGGTTGCAATTTCAGTTGTGTCTAATGCGAGTACAATTATTGTAATGTGTTTGTCGAGCTATATTAAGAAATGTGTGCAATAGCAGCCGGTGAGTGCTTCCACTTTAGAAATTGTGTCTGTGCCATTTGCATGTTGCATTATCAACGTAGATTACTTGTAAACAATCCAACGAAAATCATCAGATTACAGCCATCGGACGGGAGTGGCAGGATGGAAGAGAATCTGGGACAGTGGCTTCAAGGGGAAGGACACTGGCAGGTGGGCCCTCGGAACACGTGACACTGACATGCGGGAGCAGGAGCACACGGTATTGCCGGTTTGTCCAGAGCAAGCGGACTTTGCAACGTGACAACAACAAGCTGATTGGACCAATATAATAACTCGTCGAAGTATTAAGGAGTACTGAAAACTACAACTGGGGTACATTCGCACAACACGTATGATCTAAGCACGTGAGAAGCATCGCTTAAGTCTAACAGTAACGACAGCACAAGTACTACATTTGTCTGTCCGTCTTCTCGATACAAATGTAGAAATGCATCTGCATGTTCGTTCCAGCACCGACAAGGTACTGAGATGGCATGCATAGGATTGACCTTAGGTCCACATACTCCACCTCCCGCGGCGTCGGGCAGCTCGGCGCCTCGGCTAGCACAAGAATGCTATCCGACGATGGTGGCTGGGCGTTCGCCCACATGCGCACCGTGTATATGGGCCAGGTGCATGAGACTGACCTGACGCATATGGCACCCACGATGGTGGGCCCGGCTCTGGTTCCCGGAACACCGGAGGTGATGGTCCGGATGAAAACAGAGCCGTCCCCCCTTGGAAATTAGCAGGCGGCGTGCCGAGTTCGTGAACGGCACCTGCTCTTGGAGAAGTTGGGCTTGCCCATACAAGATCCTAATCACTTCGATAAAGTGCTCATCTTCAAGGTGGACGACGAGCTCTGCCGGCGGGCCGGTGTAGTTGCAGCCCGACTCCGTGCAGGCGCACGTGCCGTGCGGGTACGCGAGCTCGTGGAGCGGGAGCTCATGGTAGGAGGAACGGCAAAAGCATCCTGCGTGGGAGCACACGAGCGGGAACGCCGCTGCGAAGTTGCGCGCGAGGATCTCCAGATTCTTGGGCTCCCACATCTGCCACAACTGAAGTTCGTCAAGAAATCGGAAAAAAGATCAGCAGTTAGATTGGCGAATAGTAGGAATGTGTAGGATAAGTTCAAAATCTTGTAAAATGATTTCTTACCATGAAGGTAGCGACCGGAGAATTGGCGGATGTCATCGGCTTGCGGCTATGGTAGGATGGAAGTGAAGTGGGGAAAGTGGCTTCGAGGGGAAGGAAGAGAAGTACGGGGAGGAAGAGAAGTAACGGGGACGTGACACTGGGATATGGCTCACTGAACTAGTGAGTCGTAACACTCGCAACATGCCAGTTTGTCCAGAGCAAGCGTGACCAATCATGCAGCAGAATAGCCTACTCGAGGATCGCTCTCGCGAAGACAATCCCAATCATCCAACCGCCCCAATCGAACGGTATGTAAGAATCGTCAAGCAGAACAACTGTGTTATGGCGTGCCTTCTAGAAGACTCGGTCTAACAGTCGATCCATTGGGGGGCAGTGCTAGTTTTAGTATAAGAACAAGCATGAAATGACTCAAATGGATCCATGTGTGGTTTGTGGAAATAACACACATGCAATGACTCTAGTGGTTGATCCATGTGTGGTTTGTGGAAATAAAACACATGCAATGACTCTAGTGGTTGATCCATGTGTGGTTTGTGGAAATAACACACATGCAATGACTCTAGTGGGTCCACATGTGTGGTTTGTGGAAAGAACACACATGCAATGACTCTGGTTGATCCATATGTGGTTTGTGGAAAGAACACACATGCAATGACTCTAGTGGTGGATCCATGTGTGCTTTGTGGAAAAGAACACACATGCAATGACTCTAGTGTTGGTTTAGTATAAGAACACACATGAAATGACTCTAGTGGTTGATCCATGTGTGGTTTGTGGAAATAACACATATGCAATGACTCTAGTGGTTGATCCATGTGTGGTTTGTGGAAAGAACACACATGCAATGACTAGTGGTTGATCCATGTGTGGTTTGTTGAAAGAACACACATGCAATGACCACTGGGGGATCCATGTGTGGTTTGTTGGAAAGAACACACATGCAATCACTCTAGTGGTTGATCCATGTTTTTTCGTGGAAATAACACACATGCAATGACTCTAGTGGTTGATCCATGTGTGGTTTGTGAAAGGAACACACATGCAATGACTCTAGTGTTGGTTTTAGTATAAGAACACACATGCAATGACTCTAGTGGTTGATCCATGTGTGGTTTGTGGAAATAACACATATGCAATGACTCTAGTTGTTGATCCATGTGTGGTTTGTGGAAATAACACACATGCAATGACTGTAATGGGTCCACATGTGGTTTGTGGAAAGAACACACATGCAATGACCACGGGTGGATCCATAAGTTGTTTGTGGAAAAGAACACACATGCAATGACTCTAGTGGTTGATCCATGTTTGTTTGTGGAAATAACACACATGCAATGACTCTAGTGGTTGATCCATGTGTGGTTTGTGAAAAGAACACACGTGCAATGACTCTAGTGTTGGTTTTAGTATAAGAACACACATGCAATGACTGTAGTGGTTGATCCATGTGTGGTTTGTGGAAATAACACACATGCAATGACTCTAGTGGTTGATCCATGTGTGGTTTGTGGAAAGAACACACATGCAATGACTCTGGTTGATCCAGATGTGGTATGTGGAAAGAACACACATGCAATGACTCTAGTGGTGGATCCATGTGTGGTTTGTGGAAAAGAACACACATGCAATGACTCTTGAGCTGGTTTGTGGTTTTAGTATAAGAACAAATATGCAATGACTCTAGTGGTTGATCCATGTGTGGTTTGTGGAAAGAACACTCATGCAATGACTCTAGTTGACCCATATGTGGTTTGTGGAAATAACACACATGCAATGACTCTGGTTGATCCATATGTGGTTTGTGGAAAGAACACACATGCCACGACCACTGGTGGATCCATGTGTGGTTTGTGGAAAAGAACACACATGCAATGACTCTAGTGCTGGTTTGTGGTTTTAGTATAAGAACAAACATGCAATGACTCTAGTGGTTGATCCATGTGTGGTTTGTGGAAATAACACACATGCAATTACTAGTGGTTGATCCATATGTGGTTTGTCGAAAGAACACACATCCAATGACCACTGGTGGATCCATGTGTGGGTTGTCGAAAAGAACACACATGCAATGACTCTAGTGTTGGTTTGTGTTTTTAGTATAAGAACAAATATGCAATGACTCTAGTGGTTGATCCATGTGTGGTTTGTGGAAATAACACACATGCAATGACTCTGGTTGATCCATATGTGGTTTATGGAAAGAACACACATGCAACGACCACTGGTGGATCCATGTGTGGTTTGTGGAAAAGAACACACATGCAATGACTCTAGTGACGGTTTGTTGTTTTAGTATATGAACAAACATGCAATGACTCTAGTGGTTGATCCATGTGTGGTTTGTGGAAAGAACACACATGCAATGACTCTAGTGGTTGATCCATGTGTGGTTTTGTGGAAACAACACATATGCAATGACTCTAGTGGTTGATCCATGTGTGGTTTGTGGAAATAACACACATGCAATGACTCTAGTGGTTGATCCATGTGTGGTTTGTGGAAAGAACACACATGCATTGACTCTAGTGGTGGATCCATGTGTGGTTTGTGGGAAAAGAACACACATGCAATGACTCTGGTGTTGGTTTTAGTATAAGAACACACATGCAATGACTCTAGTGGTGATCCATGTGTGGTTTGTGGAAATAACACATATGCAATGACTCTAGTGGTTGATACATGTGTGTTTATGGAAATAACACACATGCAATGACTCTAGTGGTTGATCCATGTGTGGTTTGTGGAAAGAACACACATGCAATGACTAGTGGTTGATCCATGTGTGGTTTGTGAAAGAACACACATGCAATGACCACTGGGGTATCCATGTG